>JAJHSJ010000012.1:59171848-59371848 GCA_021015155.1 Magnolia officinalis
ATATATACATCAAGGTGGGTCCCATCCCACACATGCAATACGTGTGGGTGGGCCCCACGTCCAAACAGATGGACGGTGTGTATAAAACACATACATCATGGCAGTCCACAGAGTTTGCTGGCGTCAATTGTAGCAGCTAAATGGACGGTGTAGATTAGGTGGGTCCACACGTGTGGATACCACATGCCATCAAGGCGGGCCCCACTGCTGATGACTAGCGTAGATAAAACACATAAACCACGCGGCCCCATGGCCTGGACGGAGTGGATTTCCCATACAAGCAACATTAGGTGGGTCACACACATCATCACCATAAAAAAAATGAGAGAGAGAGAGAGAAGGAGGGAACCCGCCACTATGGGCCCCTCTTTATTTACAACACATACATCAAAATGGGTCCCATCACAAGTGGGCCCTCAAATGGAAATCAACGGTAGATATCCTAAAATCACCCACCGATTGCCTTCTTCTTTAGTTCCCTGGAATACTAAACTCCTAAGCTTCTTCTTTGATGGATGATGATGAAAATTGAAGGGTTAGATGGTGAGATGTGGGGGTAGGAAGTGGGCCTTGATCTTTTCTCTCCTTAGAGCTTTTCTCTCATGGAAGCTTGGGAAATGGTGGAGAGAATGAGAGAGGAGAGGGTGTTGTAAGAAGGATGGGATGAGAGGGATGGATGTTGTAAGAAGAATGACATGGAGGGTATGGGCTTAGTTGAATTTTGGATGAGAGAGGGATGGGTGGAGGAGAGAGAGTTGACTTTGGGGATGGGTTGTGTAAGAGAGGGATGGGTATGTGTACTTGACTTGTGATTGATTGAATGATATGATGAGTTGTAAAGATTCTCTTGGGATTTACAACGCGCGACTTTTTCTTCGAAATAAACATGGGCCCACAACTCCTGGCCTGGGTATTGCATTGGTGTGTAAGATGCGGCGTTGGAACCGCGGCGACGACGCAGTCGCTAGGGTACAAGTTTCGAGTCGAGCCGATTCAGGTTGACAGGGTGCGACTCAGGGTTGCGCGCAAATGCTATCTACGCGTCGCGGGTCGCCGAAATTCGACTGGCAGGACCGCGAGAGTTTACGGAACGGTATGATCTAGGATACGGGTCTTACGACGCATGTACTTGTTGTAGTTTTCTCTCTCATGACATTATATAGGACCTCACCCGTTAAACACAATTGGATAAAGCTTCTTGTTTTCTTATCTATCTTATTCCATTCATAACTTGTCATAGATTCCGATCGTTTTTTAAGGAGAGCATCATCCAATCCTTGTTGAACTAGGAGACCAGTCATCTTGACCTTTCATAGTTCAAAATTATTTTTCCTAGATTATTTTTCAATATTAAACTTTCGATGAGAAGCCAATGATACTATGCCTCCAGATTCAATCTGCTTTCCAACGTTAGAGAACCGTAGAAGCGCACATAGATAAATCAAGCAAAGTACTCCAATCGCACAACCAAGTTCAAACACAAACAAAATGAATTTTACATAGAAAAACCCTTGCCGGGGAAAACTACGGAACAAAGTGATGATAATGCATTATGAAAGCAAAAAATTATAAGAGATATAAATTACCGGTTCGAACAAGTCTTGAATCTACTCCTCGAGCCTAAGCTATGCCCTTGAAATCCTTAGGAACGAATTTAGTAAACCTAAAACACCTCTCTATACTCCTAACTCCCAATTACACCCGATATATACATAGTCTCATATAATATCACAATCGGAATAGGAAACAAAGCCTACACTTCCGCAATTATGTGCGGGCGCTCGATGACATTATGATCCGTCGATGGCATCAAATACCTTGGATGACATCAGGAAATATACCAAAATATTCCAACAACAAAACATGAAATTTTCGATGGAATCAAGCTTCTGTAGATGGCATCGACAGTTGTTTGATAGCATCCAGTGGTTTATTAATAGCATCGACAGAACCTGTTGTTTACATATTTATGACATCAACAACATAATTTACCATCAAAGTTGTCGATGATGTCATAGAGACATAGATGAAAGGAAAAGTAAATATCAGCTTGATCCAAAACTTTTGTAGCCCACGGGAAGCTTTTAACGGTCAATTACCATGGTTTCTTATGGTGTGGTCCATCTAAGATGTCTATCTGCTCCATTTTTGTCTCGTGCCCTAAATTGAACACGTGCCAATGTAGCAGGTTTCTGCTAGATCCAAGCCGTTCAAAAGATGGGCCTCACTGGATATGTGTACCACTGGGCTTCTGTGGGGCCCATCTCAACTGTGCATTTGATCCACCCCGTCCATTAGATGCGCATCCATGGGAACCGTAGGCCACACGCGTGGGGAGTTGCACGTCAGCAAACTGTAAGCTTTTTCAGCCAACCACTTTTAAAGGCTGCGATTAGATGACCATGTCCATGATGGATCGACATTGAGGCCCACTTGATGATTGGCCTACATCCCAGAGTGCCCAGCTTTTGTCTGAGAGATGATCCAATGCTTCGCTTACAGTGAATAAGTCTAATCAATCGATCTGGATCGTCCACTAGGTCTAACCAGCACTTTACAGGCTAGAAACAGAAATCACACGGATTAGATGATCCTATCCATCCAAAAGTTGGCACAGCCATCCCTTTCCCAAACCAACGGACGTGATGATTAGGACTGTTTGATGAAAGTGATTCTTTAGAAGAAAAAACCGTCTATGATGAGGCCCACATTCTGACAATCAAATTCCATTAAATGGATGCACAATTTTTCACAACAGACCATCTACACTGGGCCCCATAGGCTGAACGGCTCTCGTATATGACGAGTTCCTGAGAACTACATTTTCATGTGGATTGCGGGCTACTATTGGCGAGTTCCTTGATACTGTAGCTGGTATGAAGCTTGATATGCAGGCACTTAGAAATGATACATCTGATATATATTAACTCAAATTAAACCGACTAAATTGTCTAAAATCAGACTGTTCGAATAATACTAACCTCGGATTGGTGGACACTTGTTTGTTGAAATAAGACCGTTGGATATTTTTCATTCTAACTGTCCAATGAATCCAATCTGATAGTCAGATAATGAAATAAGCGTAAAGTTCGGCTAATGCTACGTTTAAACTGGTTCTCTTTTTAATATGCAATTTATAAGTAATTTCTAAGTGCCTGTGTATCATCTATCAAACGCGGCCAGAGTATCCGAACTGATATTCAAGATTCTCGCGCTATTTTTGCATCCGCTCAAGGAGAGAATATTGAAGAGCGATCCATGCACAAGTGACATGTTGGCACACGTGTGAATAATTGGAGGCCACTCATCAGAAGGAATCTACCATAAGCAAAGATAGTACGCTCATCAGGAGAGTTGTTTTTGAACACAGACCATCATTAGTCTTTTCTTAACCGCCCATTTTATCATACACGTGTGGCCCCATACATAGATTTCTCAAGGATCAATTTCAGCCACAACACATCTGTGACATCTTGTATCTGATGAACGGCCAAGATACTGCACGATCATCTCATGTCTGCACTTGTGGGAGGAACTGCTTCTCCATTATCTTCACGCGCGAGAATCGCCTTAGAACTTATTGGAATACTGTATCCATGTGACAAATCTCGTTCGCGGCAATTTTTCGGATTGGGATTTTATTAGGAGATTTTCAGAATTGGACGGTTTTATGGAGATATTATCTGGAAAATCTAGATGGAAACAAAATATCAAAATATTTATTATAAGTTAATAAATATTTTTTATATTTTAAATATATAATTATAAATAAAATTTTAACATTACAAATATTTTTTGGTGTTTAATTAGAGATAATTTCGCAATAAAATCGTGAAAATTCTAAACTGGTGAGAGCTTTAAAATATCACGATATTATTGCGATAGTTCATTTTTTTTTTTTGCGAAAATATGGAGAGAATTTGAAAATCTCGGTGATGTTTATCACAATGATTGTAATCTGGTGTTAAATAGTCTTGTCTGTGTTTTGTGGCTTTAATGATGGCGTATTATAGAGCACTTTATCTTTTCAAATTCATGCATCCTTTCTAGGAATCATATGATCCTCCATCAGATGATATTCTTCTTGTAAGGCCCCAATTCAGTGATCTGGATCGTTGATCTGATGGGCCCCACTACGGATGGATAATTCCTCAAAAATCTCTCAGATCCGAAAACCCTTACCATCTAATCTTTGATTCCTTTTCTGTTGAAGGTGGACCGCTGTGGTGTTTCCTTCTTGAAACCATTTATTTACTGAAAACTTATAAAAGGGTGAAGATTGTTCTGTTTGATGAGATTTATTAGGATGATTCATCCGACGTGGATTGTGTGGTGACCCTCCTACCAAATACCTATGTGGTGGCAGGACTCTGAGGGCCCACCGTGATCTACGTGTTTTATATCCACTCCGTCCAAACGTTTTGACAGCTCATTTTAAGACATGGGCAAAAAATTTAAGAATAACCAAAGCCGTTCATCTGTTTTTCCGGTTCATTTTAAGGCATGAACAGAAAATTGAAGAATAACCAAAGCACAAGTGGACCACACCCAATCCCTCCCTCCCCCCGGAAGTTCTCAATGGTAAGCATTCAAGCTCCACTGTTTCTTGTGATGTGGTCCGCTTGAAATTTGGATATTATTTAATTTTGGGTCATGGCCTAAAATTATTTCAGAAAATGGATGGACAGCATGGTTAAAACACATACATCATGGTGGGCCCACAAAGTCCTGCCACCACTGAGGTCGGCAGTAGCAGGGTCACCACGCAATCGGTCATCCGGTTCATCCACTATGGGGCCATTAAATCAATGGTAGATTATCAAGTAGGCCCAATTACAAACCAATGACCCATCCCAAGGATACTACGCATCCCTGGGTGAAGTATCATATGAATCCTCCAGTTTTTCTGTCTATTCAATTTGGGGATTTAATACAACCAGTATATAATTGTATGTTTAATATACAATAAGTTGTGTTGGACAAGTGGGGTAGTATAACATTCCTTACTTTTAGATAAACCAAAGCCGGATTATTATGAGAAGAAACACGCTATTGATCACTAGCAGCATTTCACGGTGCGTGTGCTCCATACCGGACCTGAAACTTGAAAATCCTACTTTTAAGCACCAGGCTGTGATAGGACTCCAGGAAATGCCTTGTTAGATTGTGCTGATCATCGTAGATTAGTATCAAGATTCGAATTAACAAATCCACCGTTCGGGTAGAGCTGTACACAGAGGTGGGCAGGATTTGACTCAACTCGACCGAATCGGTCGGATCCAACTCAACTCAAACTGAAAGCCAAGGTCGGGTCGGATCGAGTAGACCCACTCAGATCCAAAGCCTGACCGAGTCGAATTCGGATCACGTAGCAACTTGATTTGATCCGATTCAATCCGGTCGTATCCGATTCGATTCGGAACCCGATTTGATCCGGAATCAGGTACTATAAAGTTAATTTTTATTTTTTATTTTTAAATTTTTTTTACCTTTACCCTTCATCTACTCGAACCTTAACCCTACCTGAGCCGGTGCTGCACCGAACTCAATCGGAATCCAGGCCAGTCAGCAGCCCAACACCCTATCTTCATCGGTCATCCTCGTCCATTCATCAGGTAGGTTAATTTTATATATTTTTTCTGTGTTGATTCGAGCTCGGGACCTCGAGTGCAGCCATGCAGGCCGCCGGTGGCCCGCCCTGGCTTGGGACCTTGGGTGTAGCCGTGAAGGCTACTGGTGGCCCGCCTTGGCTCGGGACTCGGTCATAGCCTGCCTTGGATCGGGACAGACGCAGATTAGCTACTGAACATGACGGTGGGTCCCGCCCTGGCTCGCTGGTGGACCGCACTTCATGGTGGGTCCCCCCGCCCTGGCTCGTCGGTGGACCACATTTCATGGTTGTAACACCCCGTACTTCCCAGTACTCGGGTGTTGCTGTATAATCAAACTTAGCATAAATACAAGTCAGGCCTAAGTAAACACTTACGTTTATCCTAGTTTAAATCTGACCGTTGAAAAACAGTCCGCACCTATGTACCGAGCCATCCAACCGCTAATCTTCAAAAATGAACCATCATGCCAATAACGCAACCCATTGCTAAGACTTCGATCACCTCGATAGACGAATCGAACCATCCAATAATATATTTAATAAATATAGTAATTTTTATTATTTATTATATTATAAATTTTATACAAGCACAGATCAAAAGGATTATGGATATATTTTGATAATTTAATTTTCAATTAAATAGTGTGTGAAAATGTATTGAAATAAAGTAATGTGTATGTACTGAATGAATGTAAAATATTATGAAAATAATATTATGATAAGTAAACATAATGAATAATAATTTTACAACATACGATTGAATTATAAATATTAGTGTAGCATTAAAAATCTTTTATAAATACGTATACATAAATTATTAGACATTTTACTAAAGTTGTATATTATTTAACAATGCAGTTTTAAATGTGGTGTTGTATAAATTCTAATTCGTATATATGTATAGTATGACATTGTGTAGCATGAATTATGCACTAGTAAATGTGTGGCCAATAGCATGTAAATAGTGGTATGTTAATATTAAAATTATATTTATATACGTGTAAATTGTTTTAATTAGTGTAACTATAAGTAATGTACTATAGTAATAAATTTTATATTAATTGGCTAGTAATACAGGATGAAAGCCTCACAAATGGTCCATTTAGGTCTTTTAACCGTTGGCATTCGAATTCGGGACCGTCCGACCATCAGATCGCCAAGAATCTGTGAATAGAGCCCAAATCAGGTTGTGGGCCCCACCTAAGCTTAGGATCTGCCTCATCCTCGACCTAATATCCAAATAGGGACCAACAAGAAAAATAGACGGAGTAGATTTATCACAGACATCACGGTGGACCCTGTGTGGTGGGGTACGTGTACATAGCTGGTGCACACCCGCTGTGCACCAGACAAGCCAGAACGGTCAGCTGCGGCTAACCCGATATTTCCATAAACAGAGAGGAATCTCTCTCTCTCTCTGCGTTTGGCAGCGAACGGACGTCGTCCGTTTGTGACGATCTGTGGTCCACCATGAGGAACCATCAAGGTGATCCAAACCGTCCATCTTGTACGCAGCAAGGTCCTGAATAAAACCTAACTTCTCCCGCATGCGGAAACACCTGTGCATGCACACCATCTTCGACCTAAACAGGCCTACAAACACAAAAATTCCAAAAATAGAAACTATTTCTCTTCTTACCAGCTCCACGATCCGTGTGGAACGTCCTCTCTCAATCCTGACCGTCCCTTAGAGAGTTATCCCAGCCGTCCGTTGATGGCTCACATGAGCTAGGGCTTTCCAAGGGAAAACCGACACAAAAACCACCTTGTTTGCAGCTGTTTTGAGAAAACCGGATGCTGGGATCAAATCCCAGCCTTCCATTCGCATCCAACGGCCTGGGAAAAGCCGGTCTTCCTATAAGAAAAGGAGAGAAAACGTCTCTTTATCGGCCTCTCTCAAAAACCCTAGAAAACGACTGTTTCCATTCTACCTTCGAACCCACTAGCTTATCCTCTCCCAAGCTTCGAAAATACTTGTGGGTAAGCTTTTAGAGTCCATACGGACCTTCTGAAAGGAGCCGATCGAGGTGGAAGCATTAGTTTGAGATCTGCCATTAATGACAGCTTCTTCTTCCTCGTTTGGAGCTGCTCCAGGTCGTCTCGAGTTGGGACGAAACCAGGTCTGTAGAACAACAAAGAAGCAGAAAAGTGAGGAAGGAAATAAAATGAGGGAGAGAAAGAAGAAGAAAGAAAAGAGAAGAAAGGAGAAGGGTGGTGCGGTTGTTGACCACACCACCGTGACCCACTTGTCCGACCGAGTTTGGATTGGGTCAGACCAGTTGGCACGTCATTGCCAGATACCTCCATCAGCAAGGAGAAGAGAAAGAAAACAGAAGGAGGAAAGAGAAGAGAGGAGAAGAAGTCAATGAGAGAGAAAGAGAGGGTGGGTCAGTGGCTGCTGTAACCCGACCCAGCCGACTCGTCTCAACTCGGGCGATATCAGGTCGAGCCGTGGGCTCTGTGAGGCCTCTGTAACAGCAAAAAAAAAAAGAGAAAAGAAAAGAAAAGAGAGCAAAAGAGAGAAGAGGGAAGAGCTGAGCCGAGTCATGTGAACTGGGGCTGCTGACCATGTGAGTTGGGCCTGGCTTGGTCCAGTAAACCTGCTGGTGTGTGGGTTGAGTGGAGAAGAAGGTGTGAGGAAGAAGAGAAGGAAGGAAAGAAGGAAAATGAGGAGGAAGAAGAGAGAGGAGAGAAAACGAAGGAGAAGAAGATGGGCTGCCCTGCCCCAAACTGAGTCGACTCATCGAGTCTGAGCGAGTCGAGCTGGGTTGGTTTGTCCAGACCCGTTGCTGCACATCCCAGCAAGGGAGAAAAGAAAGGGAAAATGAGAAGAAGGAAGAAAAGAGAAAAGAAAGAAGGTGGTGGTGTGTGAGCCGAGTCAACCCGACTCGAACTTAGTCGACTGGGTGAGCCCATATTTTCTATCCTGATTTAACTAATTTCAACCATCATTTCTATTATTATTGTCATTTTTAGGATTATTAAATATAGATATGACTAACGATTAGTAAATTATCCATACAAAAACTAGTTAACACATATAAAAATTATTACTATTAAAGTATTAGTAATCTATCTTGTCTTTCCTAATATGTTGTTATTAACGTTCGGACACACTAATCATTTTCATCAAAATAATTATTAGTGTCATGGATATTATTATCATCAATCATAATTCTATTATTAAATTCTGTCATAATGATTTTTATACCATGTTAGTTAATGTAAATCATAACACTAATGCTAATAATTATTTTGTAATTATTAAGTTTACATTGAAATTAATGGTACACCAAACTAGAGGGATCTCGATTTATAATTTCCACCCTTATTACTAGTATCATGGAAATTTTTACTATGGACATGATTAGCCACTAATAGATTACTCCTACTAGTATTAGTTGTATCATTAACGTTAAACCGCGTGCAAGTAACCATATTATTACATCAAGTAAGCTACACATGTATTACAGTTTAACTCCTAGAACTAAACCCTAGGATGAAAACCCTAAATTCTATATTAAAACCCTAAGGTAAATAATTCAAACGATAGGCGATGATCTTGAACCCTAGGTAGTTTGTAGAACTTGAATCTAATTGTATAAGATTCATGATTTGTGGTAGGGTTCGACCCTAAGGGCGCATGTACCTCCTAGTGATGGCGAAGGCGGTTCATGGCATAAGGTGATGATTCTTCCCCTTGAGCTTTCCATCTTCTCATTAGCTTAAGTTATAGTTTTTAATTAAATTCATAATTGATATCTCCCTTTATAATCACATGTGTTAGCTGGTGAAAATTGAATTGTTGTATTACATGCTTTATGATTTTCCTGTATAATTGTTCACGCTTATGGATTATTTGTGGATTGCTTATGAAACTTAAACTGGCACATTAGTGGGAAATTCCCACATATGAATGTACACCCATACTTGGGATGTAACTTGACTAGTTGTGATTGTAATGGACCTTCGATTTGGTGGTTATGGAGTGGTGGTCTAGATGGATCATTGATGTGGGCCTACCATCCAGGGTTGTTGTGCCCAATGGTTTTAAGGATGGTATTTATCGTATGGTTTTGATATTCGCCCTATGTGGCATATTTTGATACTCGCCCTACGTGGTTTTACTTGATATTTTTCCTATATGGGTTCGACGTTTTACACCATGCAGCCATGCGATGGTAAGCCCTATATGCTGTAATATGATTGGCCACTAGTCGACAGGTTTCCATTAAACATCCTAAGATGGTAGTCTCATGAGCTGGGGATGGTGGTATAGGACCTATGCCCGAGCTGTCGGCCTACACTGGGCCATGTGCTCCCCATAGTAACCTTTGAGCTTATCTAAATTGGCTGGTTGTAAATGGACTAATAATGACTTGGCTAATCATGATACATCCCAGGTTCGATGATTCTGACTGGTTGATGTTTCCCAGGTTCGATGATTGCATGGGTGACGGCCCACTGTCCGCACAGATGAGCATCCCTGGGGCGATGATTGCATTCACACATCCATGCATCTAATAAGACCTGTATCATGTATTGTTTTGTATGCTTTGTTTCATAACTATGCTTACCTAATGTGGCGGTGTGTAATCTTGAGGGGAATTCACACTGAGTTGGCCACTCATCCATCAAACATACAACCGTACAGGTAGTACAGGTGGCTTTAGTGATGTGCATGTTCAGAATTGATGAGGAACAGGGTACGATCGCCAGGGATGCATGGCCGTATTTGCCTGGAGGAACTGCGCGATTTTGCGGCTTATATTTATATGTTTTCTGTTATTCTTCATGTATTAAATTCTTGTAAATCTCATACTTGTTAAATTCAGAGACATTGGTTTGTATAAGTCATTATGGGCAGCTTCTTGTATATTTTAATAATAATGAAAATTTCCTTTATGTCGATTTGTCCACACTACGCTCATCTGTTTACTCTGATAAAAGAAAAAATGTATACTCTCGAATTTGACCATCCTTTAAGGTTAACACTCGGGTTTTCAGGAAACGGGTCGTGTACTCGGTCCTGAAGATTCGGGTTGTTACAGTTGGTATCAGAGCATAGTTTGGACAAACTTGGCCTTGGGAAATGATCTTATACAAATCTTAAATGTCTCAATATTTGAAATGTGAAATTTGAACTTAGGTGAATTTCCCTTAGACCTAGAAGAATGAATGAGAATACAGAGACCCAAACTTAAGTTCCCTTGTAAGTGATTTGGATGGCAGATGAAATTCCGTCTGAACTAAGGACAACTTGAGAACATAGATACTTCAAACTTTAGACCCTTGAAATTTGTAGGACTAGACCTTTGGACCCCAAACTCATGTAGAGATCCTTAGAAACTATTAAGTTAGCCATTTGAAATTACGAGGAATTGAGAACATAGTTATTCAAAATTTTAGGCCCCTAGAAAAGTTGTAGGAATGACTGTAAAACTTAGAAGTGAACTTAGATTCCCTTAAAATCATTAGATAGTCATTTGAACTTTCACTTATGTAGGAATCCCTTAGAATTGGGAAGAAATGAGAATGTAGGAACTCAAATGTTAGGTTCCTAGAGAATTGTTTGGATAATCGTAGAACCTAGAAATGAACTTAAGTCCCTTAAACATTTTAGGTTTGGTTATTTGAATATAGAAACAAAACTTTAGTTTCCTTGAAAGCTACCAGAATTATCATTTGAACTTAGAAATTAAATTCATGTGCATGGTAAGATAAGTACCCGCTATGATGCGATTGAACTAGAATAAGAACATTCCTTGAATAGGACTTTTGACGAACAATTTTCTTAAAGACATAGTCTTGACAGTTATTTATTTATTTATTTATTTTTAAAAAACCATTGGGCAATCCGCGTGTGGTAGTTCCATTGGGCAATCCGCGTGCGGTTGGTTTCCGAGAACGGGAAGGAAAAGAAAATCCCATTTTCTTCCTCCACGCTGGCTATCCGCGTGTGGTAGTTCCCTTGAAATCTCGACCCTCCATTCAGCGTCAATCTCAGCCCTCCGTCTAGCATCGTGGAAGGAAAACTCCTCCCTGGGTCGACGAAAGGAGGAAAAATACATTCCTTTTCGGGAAACTTGAGCTGGCGTGATCTGATCCATCGCTGGGACTTCTTCCAGCCTATCCTGGACGCACGATCTAGGGCAGCAATGACCCTTCCCGTTAGGGCAACCAGCTTCCCGAGAAAGACTCCCTTCGCACGATAAAACCGTCGCGGCGGAGTTTCTCGCGAGATGTTACGCGTTCACGACCACTGATGGGAATGGTTGCCCCACAGAAATCAGTGGGTTCCATCTGATCCATCCAGATGACTCAGATCGTCGGAATGAACCGTTGATAGGAATCTTCCATGAGCAGCGGTCTCATCTTCCCCGTTCGGCCGTGAAATCCACCGTGATGATGTTAGCCCCATTTTCCAATCAAATACACCCAAACGGTGGGCCATGGGGGTAGAAGTCCATCCCGCGGAATGGATTAACACCATGCAAAGGGAGATTGGCCCTCCCAATCTCATTTCTAAGACCGCTCCTGGCCCAAAGATGGAAAACTTAGGGCAGCAGTAAGCGAACCATAACCCTATTAAAAAGGCCCTGTTATCTCAGGATTTTCGCCAAAAGTCGAAATAGGATTGCGTACTGAGTTACTCAGTACGACTTTATCGTACTTAGTAAACTCAGTTGGGCCTACTATGAATGTATGTGGGTTATCCTCGCCGTCCATCCGTTTTTACCGATCATTTTAATGGTTGAGTCTAAAATACAAGCATGCCAAAAAGTCAACTAGGAATAATGACTTCCACCGTTGAAACCTTGCTAGGGCCGACGGTGATGTTGATTTGTCATCCAACCTGTTCATAAGATCACACAGACATGGATGAAGGGAAAACACAAATATCAGCTTGATCCAAAAATTCTGTGGGCCCGAGAAATTTTCAATGGTAGAATTTCAATTCACACTTTTTCCCGTGGTGAGGTCCACTTGAGATTTAGATATATTTCATTTTTGGGGTCAAGCCATAAAATTATCTTTTAAAATGGATGGACGGAGTAGATAAAATATGTAGATCACAGTGGACCCCACAGAGTTTACTTAGTACTCTTATCATACTGAGTTACTCAGTACGCAATCCGCTTCCCCAAAAGTCCAGCGAGAGAGAAGAGAGAAATCGGATTGCCTACTCAGTAGGCTCTTATTGTACTTAGTAAACTCAGTTGGGCCCACCTTGAATGTATGTGGTCTATCCACGCCTTGCATCCATTTTTTCATCTAATTTAAGGGGTTGATACCAAAATTGAAGCATATCCAAATATCAAGTGGATCATACCACAGGAAACAGTGGGGATAATGATTTCCACCGTTGATACCTTTCTAGGCACCACAGTGATGACTATTTGTCATCTAACATGTTCATAAGATCATACAAACATGGATGAACAAAAAACACAAATATAAGCTTGATTCAAAACTTTTGTGGCCCCCAAGAAATTTTCAACGGTGGAAGTTCAACTCAACTCTTTCCTGTGGGGCGGTCCATTTGAATATTTTATATACTTCATCTTGCGGATCAACCACTAAAATTATCTGGAAAAATGGATGGATGGAGCGGATAAAATACATAAATCATAAATCATTATGGAACTTACAGAGTTTACTCAATACGCTAAGCGTAGTGAGTTACTACGCAATCCGCTTCGAGAGGGGAAAGGAGAGAAAATCGGCGTCGGTCTTGGTGCCGTACTGCCGAGCCAGGCCTAGTCGCGGACTCAAAGCAAAGTCCCTCCGAGTCATCTGGGCGGGACCAGGTTCCACAGACTAATACGAGAGACTAGCCTCAGTCCCTCAGCCGAGTCGAACCAGTTCACCCGCTCGATGATCTTCTGCAGTCGAGTTGCAATAGGTGAGTCGACTCAGTCCGCACCATGCTCTTCCCCGGGTAGCAATAGTCCGGTATGTAAAACACAACTGACTGGAGGTGTTATGACAGTGCTTGGTGTGGTTGGGGCTGACTCATTTCAACCCCGGAGGTGGACTAGGTAGCTCCCCAATTTTGGACGAGTTCAGGGGCTGCGCTGGACTCGAGTCATCTAGTGGCAGCGCCCTCCCAATCAGGCAGGAAGACCCAATGACTCGAAATCCGCTCTATCATCCAAACTCGCAAACAGGTTGAGATATTGAGTCAGCTCTACTCTAAACGAACTCAGGGAGACATAGCCAAGAAAATGATCATTATTCCGCTACTCAACTCGCCATTTCACATCAGCAGCAACAATAATGCTACCATGGTTAGCCCATAAAAGGATTATGGGATCACTAAACGTGCTGCGAGTCGAGCTAACCTTGTGTACCTTATAAATTCCTTTAAAAAAAAAAAGAAAAAAAAAGAAAAGAAAAAAAAAGAGGATTCATCTAAAGAGGGTTGTCTTGCTCCAGGATAAAATCTAGGCTAAGTTGTAAAACGGCGATTAGGCTCCCTGGCCATGTTGGCAATTAAGCAAGGTAAACCCACTCCATGACTTGTACTCAGGTTCTCTTTAACATTAAAGGAGAAGCCTAACTGGTTGAAATTTTGGTATAGGAGGTCGTACAAAAGACTTGGGCTAGTAAAAATTTGATTTCCTTCTACTATCATCGCATTACCTTTAAATTTGAAAGACTGTACATGCGAGGTGATGAGTTTTTCCTTTGAGATTTCTGTTTTCATGTTAGCTTAAGTGGTAGTTCTTATTTTAATTTTAACTGATAATTGATATTTTTAGTTCATGGTTATGCTAGTTATTGAAATTGATTTTCAAATTACATGGTCAATATTTGTCTTGTATATATAAACATTTATAGGTTGCACTTAAATATATTCCCATACTCGTGAATTGCTTGTGAAACTTGAATTGCTACATGTATAAGTGGAAAACCCTACTTATATATGTACATTTAGACTTGGGATGTAACTTGATTGATTGTGATTATAATGGACACTCGACCTAGCGGCCATTTTGACTAATGGATTAAATGGAATGTTGTGGTGGACTTATCATTTGTAGATCATTGGCCTACGTGGCTTTTGGGTATAACCATTTTTATCGCATTTCATGATCGAATATTTGCCTAATGTGGCTTTGCTTTGATATTTGCCCTATATGGCTTGATGAATTATTTTTATATAACCATGCAATGGTCAATTCCACTTGTTGAATTATGATTAATGGTCAATAGTTGGGGAGGTTACCATTAAATATCATAATGTTGAAATCTTATGAGCCGGGGATGGTGATATGGGACACTATGCCCAAGTTGTCGGCCTATACTAGGTGATGAGCCCCCATAGTGACCTTTGAGCTTTCTTAAATTGGTTGGTTCCAATTGGAATAATAACGGTTGGGCTACCTAATTATGTATTCATAGCATACAGGCGATGTTAGGTGGGTAATTTTCGATGTTGTAGCACGTACCCTAAGTCATGGTATCGTTTCGCTAGCTTGCAAACCATCGACTATCGACTCACTTTTGGTGAGCGGGTCATTACACATGTATATAATGTACTTTTGTTGGTGGCTGGTCACATACATAGATTTTGTCCAAAAGCCAATTGGATGACCATCCCCAGTTGATGTGCACTCATGCATCCGTGTATTTAAATAAGATTTCATCGTGTTTTATTTTGAATGTCTTATTGTTTAAACTATGCTTGACTGATGCGATGGTGTGTAATCTTGAGGGAATTTACACTAAGTTGGCCACTCATCCTTTGAATATATAATCGTGCAGATAATTAATACAGGCTTAAATGAGGGCGTTTACGAAGTGGACCCAAATGCTGACCCCTTTAGGATGGGAGAAAAGTTCTATGAGGAGGAGCCTCGTCAAGAGGTGGTGGAGTTTTACGAGCTCAACTAGTAGATTGCAGTTTACTTCTTTACAAGTTTTAAGTTAAGACATTTTGCAACTAGGGTTTGTACTAAAGTCCCTAGCTGAACGGACTAGGAATTTGATATTTTGTGATATGTGATGGCTTACCATGCTTTGTTCTATCTCTCGCACTTTGATTGCTATAAATTGTTACACGTATATCTGCATATCTAGATAACACTTGGATTTTTTAAACGAAAGAGTGTTGCATTCAAGTTTTGAAAACCTGGGCGTTACAGGCAATCCAATCATTGATTTAAAGATTTATAACCTACTATTCTTTTCATACCACTTCAATGCAACGAATGTACAACTGATCTAAATCGTTCATTGCATAGATCAGATGGAAATAATCTAAGTTACTAAAAAATAAAAATAAAAATAAAAGAACATCATATTACTGTTAACTAGTACAATCCATCTGATGATCAAATTAGACCGATCCTCGAGGTTCCTGCCTTTTCCAACATTAGAAAGGAAATAGACCACACAGATTGAATCATTCATGCCCTCATGGCTAGGAACAATTCCCTACACAGAAAGCCAAAAACGATTGCATAGAGATTTAAATATTCCCGCATATGTCATATATATACAGGTGATAGATGCACAATTAATCTTAGCCATCTATCATGAAGATCTAAGAAATAACAACAATTAATTCAAAAACATCAAATTACCAACTTGGATCAAGATCCTTCTTCCTTCTCTCTCTCTCTCTCTCTCTCTCTCTCTCTCTCTCTCTCTCTGTGTGCGCGTTTTTTTTTTTCTCAAGGGTTTCCTTCGGTTCTCTTTTGGTCAAGGTCCAGAGGAATCCTCCATCTTTAAAAGAGATTCGAGCAATCCAAATTTAAAACTCTACAAGATAAGGAAGATATATAGGTTGCAACCAACCCCACATATCTCTCTCCTCTTTAAATTTAAATTTGAATTTAAAAATATATTTATTATTATTATTTTTTTTAGAAAAAGTTTGGGTTGTTACATGCTAGGCCTCACTTTGATGCGGGGTATCCCTCATGTGGGCCCCACCTTTGATGTGAACCATTCATCATGTGGGCCCACCTTAATGTGGACCATATATCATGTGGGGTCCCATGTTCAATATGGGTAGTTCATCATTAGGGGCCCACCTTTGATGTCCACCATCCATCGTGTGTGTCCCACATTTGTTGTGGACCATCTATCATGTGGGGCCCACTTGATGTGAATAGTCCATCATGTGGGCCACATTTTGATCCAAGCCATCCATGTGGACCTACCTTTGTTGTCCACCATCCATCATATAGGTCCCACCTTTGTTGTGGACCGCCATCATGTGGGGCCCAACCTTCAATATGGGTCATTCATCATGTGGGCCCGCCTTTAATGTCAACCTTTCATCATGTGGTCCCATATTCAATGTCCACCATCCATCATGTGGGTCTCATCTTTGAAGTGGACCGTCCATTAGGTAGGGCCTGCTTGATGTGGATCGTCCATCATGTGGGGCCACACTATGATAGGAGCCATCCATCACGTGGGGCTCACCTTTGATGTGACCGTGCATTATGTGGGCCCACCTTTGATGTTGACCATTCATCATGTGGGACCCCAACTTCAATATGGGTCGTTCATCATATGGGGCTCCAACTTCAATATGGGCCGTTCATCATGTGGGAATACCTCAAATAGATTGTAAAGAGAACATAAGAGGGTAAGATGGGTATTAGTTGAAAAGTTTAAGGACAAACTTGTTTAAAAATTAGCCAAAATGTCTACTCGCTTGAGTCAAATAAGTTCTTTTTTAAAAAATAATTCCTCCCCAACTTACATAATTAAAGCTTGTTTATTACTTTACAAATAAGCTCCCTAATTAGACTTTTACCAAATAGTCTAAAAGCTTATTCTTTTATAAATAAGCCAATAAGCTCTTATTTGTAAAGATGCCAAATGCCCCCGTTAGAGGCGGTTTGGTTGAGCACGGATTGGGTACTATCCCCATGGACCTAAGTAGAGATGGACGGTCCTATTAGGGGATATGTGGCCCACTATGATGTATATGTTTTATCCATGCCATCCATCCATTTTGACTGATCATTATAGTACATGAGCGCAAAAAGGAGGCAAATTGAAGGCTCAAGTGGGCCACATGGACTTCTTTAGTTTACGAATCATATGTTCTGATCCATCGACTATAAAACCTTTAGATTATAACATATATACGTTCTCATTTAGATCCCTATTGAGAAACGCGGTCTTTACATCCATCTGATGTAGCTCTAAATCCATATGAGCCACAAGAGCTATTACGATCTTGAATGAGTCTTTCTTAGATACTGGTGAGAAAGTCTCATTAAAATTAATGCCTTCACATTGGTTAAAATCATTGGCGATAATTTTGACTTTATATCTTTCAACATTACCCTTGGAGTCCCGCTTGGTTTTCATATAAGAAAATCACTTCATGAGACTTTAGGTACCACTATCGTGATGCCTGTTTCAACCCATAAATGGACTTCTTTAATTTAGAAACCATATGTTCTGAGCCATCGGCTATAAAACCTTCAGGTTGTAATATATATACATTTTCATTTAGATCCTCATTGAGCGAAATGCAGTTTTTACATCCATTTAATGTAGCTCTAAATCCATATGAGCCATAAGAGTCATTATGATCCTAAATGAGTCTTTCTTAGATACTAGTAAGAAAGTCTCCTTAAAATCAATGCCTTCACGCAGGTTAAAACCATTGTAAAAAAGTCTGGCTTTATATCTTTCGACATTGTCATTAGAGTTTCGTTTGGTTTTAAATACCCATTTATAACCAATCGGCTTTATTCCTAAGGGTAACTCAACAAGATCCCATACTTTATTGTCCCTTATGGATTTTAACTCATCCTTCATGGTATCAATCCAACGAGAAGGGTTAGCACTTTGTTTGACTTGTATAAATGATTCAGAATCCTTTTCCACCCCTATGTCAAACTCGTGTTGCTGCAGATATATGATGTAATCGTCTCAATTCAAAAGTGTAACACCCCGTACTTTCTATACTCGGGTGTCACTATGGAGACTTAAATAAGTGTATACATGTGTGGAAACACCTTTAATTTTACGTCACACACCTCCTTCCAGCAATCCTCAACCTGCCCATCTTGACCACTAGATTCAGACTAAACAACCCACAACGTATCTACATGGTACTTGGAATTGACCCTTGACCTTTCAACCTAAGACTACACCAATGATGGTGATCTAACCCATTATCGATATAGTTACAAACATAAACTAATCTCTCAACTTGTCCCTAAATCGACTTGATCAATTCTCATCGTAATCATAGAATGGGTCCAATCGAGCAATCGATGTCGATATCGGCATGCAACTCAACGATGCATCAATTAAACCATTTATTTTAATATCGAGACTGGTCATCAAATATACAGTTCATCAGGCCAACAACACTCCGTAAAGTGATCCACCACCTAATCACATTAATCAAATAATCTTAATGTTTAGTCAAATATTAAGGTCCACATGGATGGGTAGTAGAGCCACTGGGGCCGTTAATAAATGATTTCAGATAAATCCAACCATTGATTCACAGTGTAAACGTTGTAGTGGACTATGCGTCATTAAGTCTTAAGGCCTAAACCATCAGATCCATCATCCATTGGACCCGCTACACCTTGTCCATCAATATATAACTTGATCATGCTAATAGGGCAATCTGACCATTTAGTCAACGGAAATACATACCAGAACTTAAAGTAATTCAGTAGGACTCACCCAAGCTTTGGATCTAGCTGATCCTTGAATCAAAGGCAATTAGTCGGCCCTCCAAATGGAATGGACGGAGTAGATTTCACAAAAAAAATCATGGTGGACCCCACTCTTGGGCTGCTTGTGCACAAAACCCACGCACACCCACGGTGTACCTGGCCGTCAACACGGTCATAGGCGTGTTGACCAAAGAGTTTTTCAAAAAGGAGAAATTCTCCTCACCCGCGCGACTGCAATTCAAACAGATGACTGCCATTTAGCTTGATCGTGGCCCATCGTCACCACTGGATTGGATGATCGTCTATCACGTCCGCCTGATGGAGCCTACTGAAACCCATGGGTCCCACATGGAGTTGCACCCGTGGAGGTACACGAACTCCAGTGCAAAAGGGAGCTTCTCGTGCAACTGGTTTCCAAAAACAAAAAACTCCTTCCGTGTGCAGCTGGCAATCCGCGTCCCTAATCTCAACCACACGATGAAATGCATCCAGGCCATCCATTCAGAGGCTTTTATCCAAAGGAAAGCCCTAGTTTCCAGGGAGAATCCACAGTCGCAATAGTTCCTCTCGTTTTTCTGAAAATAGAGTCATTTTCTTCCAAGCTCTTCTACCACCAAACCCATTCAGAAATCTTCATTTGAACTTCGAAATCTTCCTTCTACAAGCTCCCTCACATCCATCCAAGCTGTCAAGTGTCTTCGTTTTGAAGAAATACCTCTTAAATGGAGATCCTCCATTGCCAGCCCTCTTCTTCTCCATTGAGAAACGACAAATGCCTGATCGAGTTGGCTCAGCAGCCTTGGACAGATGCGGATTTGTGAGGGAGAAAAATAGGAAAAGGAGAGAGTGGATGAGAGAATGAAGAAGTGAAGAAGAGGGAAATAGATGAAAGAAGTGAAAGAAAGAGAAATGAGGGAGAAAGAGAGAGTCGGGGAGTTGCTATGTTGCCGACTCAGTAACTGAGTTCCTTCTAGACTGAGTTGCTGGACTGAGTCCAGCTACACCATCCGGTCCAGCAGTAGAAGTGGGGCACACGCAGAGGGAGAGTGAGAGAGAGAGAAGAAGAGAGGAGGTGAAACGAGAGGTAGGTTCTGCTGTCTCATTGTTTCCGATCGAGCCGAGTCGACTGTGGTGAGTTGGTCCGAGTTTTGTTGAGTTGGGTTGAGTTTGGCTGAGTCCAGCAAGCTGCTGGACTTTTCAGCAGGGAGAAACAGAGAAGCAGGGGGAGGAAGGAAAGAGAGGAGAAGAAAGAAAAGAAAAAGAGATAGAGAGGGAGAGTGAGTCATGCTGAGTTGACTCAGTGAGTCGACCCACTATTTCAACGACGAGTCGGGCCTGGCATGGGCCGAGTCCAGTCAGCTTAACAAGTGTTGTTGCATCAAAGGCATGAAAGTGAATCATAATAGAAGCCATGCCGACGCCCCTTGGGTTTTCCCAAATCTCACCAAATCAAACGGAAGTAGATTCGAGTCGACTGGGTGAGCCATCTTATATCATTTTAAGAATGAAATTAATTTATTATTTTAAGCTTTTATGTTTATGTTGAATGTGGGAGTCAAAATCCCTAAGAGTCAAACCTAGGACAAACATATGTGGAATATCCAAATTATACTTTGAAACATTAAGGTTGATCTTAATCGATTATAGAGTGTAATGTCGTGGTCTAATCATGCAATTCTTGTGATTTATGGTAGGAGTCGACCCCAAAACGAGAATAAGTAAATCTAACAACAACGAGAGAGGGATTCGACCCAAAGGTGAGGATCACCTTACAAGCTTTACTACATCATGATAATTAGCTTTGTTTATTTATCTTTGTTCATTTATATTATTTGATTGCTTAGTATAGTGTTAAATAGAAATGATGATAAATGCAGTCTCTACATGAGTAATTATTTATAAATAGATGATGATTGGATTTAAATTCAAGTTATTAGAACATGCCACGAATCTCAAATATCCCTATTCTACTTTAAAATAAATATTCTATATGTGCGAGTGTCATTGATATCATTTATGGCTTGTTTGGCCACGTGTTTATAGTATTTTTGGTGGGTCCTCAAACTAGTGGCAAATTATGTAATAGATAAATCGAGATTATGTTGTGGACTCCCATCGTGTGGATCGCTAGTGCCTTTATGACTTTTTGGAGACAACCCCTTCTATTGCATCCTTGAAGGGACTATTTGCCTCATATGGCTTGATTGTCTATTTTTCCTATTGCAGATTTTATGAATTATTTTCGTATAACCCTACGATAGTAAGTCTCACTTTGTGCTAGATATCAGTCTGACCCTAAAGAGTCTCATCTAACTGCTGTTAAGCGGATTATGCGATATGTCGCAAGTTCTGCTAATTTGGGTCTCTGGTATCCATATGATACTAGTGTTCAATTAGCGGGGTACTCAGATGCTAATTGGGTTGGTAATATCGATGATAGAAAGTCAACCAGTGATGGTTGTTTCTATATTGGAAATTGTTTAGTTTCTTAGTTTAGTAAGAAGCAAAGTTCTATATCGCTTTTACTGCTGAGGCTGAATACATTACAGCTGGAAATGTATGTACTCAGCTTGTTTGGATGAAACGCATGTTAAGCGATTATGGAATTACACAGGATTCAATGGTTTTATATTATGATAATTCTAGTGTAATAAATATTTCTAAAAATCCAATTCAGTATTCTCGTACTAAGCACATTGACATTAGATTTCATTATATTCGTGAATTAGTGGAAGAAAAAATAATTTTATTGGAATACATTCCAATCGAGACTCAACTTGCTGACATTTTCACTAAACCGCTCGACAAAAGCAGGTTTAATAAATTAAAATTTGATCTTGGTATGTGCAATTTAAATTGATTATTTATGCATGTGTGTATCATAATGTATATATATTTGATAATTTATTGGTTTAAATTTTAAATTTTGATGATAAATGCATATTTTTGTTGGTTCATGACCAGTCGAGGACGTGCTCGACCAGTCGTGGTACGACCGGTCGAGAACGGTCCTTGACCAGTCGTGTAGCGCGCTGAATTTCTTAAAAATTGGGGAAAAACTAATCTTCCTCATTTCCTATTTCTTCTTCAACAGGTCGTAGCACGACCAGTCGTACCCAATTGTCAGATTACTCAAGGTTAGTGCATCATTTGTGCTTTTCTTGTAGATTGTAGTTAATATTACTTCATTTTCACTCTTGGAGTAATTTATTTTGTGTTTCATTGCGATGTTAGGGTTTTCTCTTGAAAAATCTGATCTATCAAAACCTCACTCCTTATCTTTTAAATCTACTCGTTTCTTTAATTAATCTATTGCAAATGGATGCTAGAGGGAAAAAGAAAACTTTTCGTGGTCCATCATCTTCTAGATCAGCTCCTATCTCTCGGCGCCATCTTCGTTCACTCGAAGATGATCCCGCACATGTACGGGATTTACGAATGCGCAATGTCATTGTTGAAAGACCTGCATTTATTGATCATATTGCTCTTTTTGGTATCCTTCCACTTCTCCAATCTGGAGGCTGGGATAACATCCTATATTGGGGTGGGCCTGCATACCAATCTATTGCTCAGGCCATGATTGTGTGTATTTCTGAATTTTTATCTGAGAATTTAACGTTTAATATTGATACTAGAGAAGGTCCATTTGAGGTAGACCGTCATCTGATTTCGGCTCTCATGGACATACCTGTTAATGACGAGGGTATTCTTATTCATACTCTAGTTGAAAAACTGTCTGAAACAGAAAAACGTATGTTAACAAGAGATTTATGCAATATGGATGTTCAATGGACTCATAAAGGGAATGCGCTCCCCGCAAAGTATTTGTTACCCAAATACAGGGTTCTCCACAGAATCTTTACTTCAAATTTGTATCCACGTTCTGCTAACAAAACTGAACTGACTTCATTTATAGTTCGAGTTTTGCATTCTATCGTCACTGTATGTCATTTCATCATTCAGTTTCGCCTCCATCTAGGACACAGTGATATTCCATTTGCTTATCTTATGACTATGTTAGCTTCTCACATGCTAGTTGTTATGCCTGTTGAAGAGGCTCCTATTCGTCATCTTTCTTTTAACAATTCTAATATAAACAAGATGAAGCTGGAATTGGCTCCTGGCCAAAGAAATGTGGGTGGCGGTGGTGCTGAAGCAGGGAATGAAGAAGAAGGTGACGATATTCATTCTGATGACATAAATATGGATGACATTTTTGATGAAATTGAATCAGATTCCACAAATAATCCTGACTATGAGCCATTTGATTTTGATGCTCGTCTGCGTGCTCTTGAGGAGAAGGTAGGGAACATGAATGTTCCCGTGATTTGCAATTTAAATATATGCGTAAGTATTTTATGTGCATTAACAAGGGGCTTCATCAACTTGATCCTACTATACCTGCTCCTTCCTCAGAATCTGATTAAGTGATTTATTCTTTGGTTTGTAATAACTTTTATACTACTTTTTTTGGTGTGTGGACTTTGATTTTACTTCAGTTTGTATGACTGACTTTTGTTTCAGCTGGTTAATGCTATGTAAACTTTGAATTTGCTTATTTTACTTGCATATCTTAACTAGTTTTTCCTTTAATTACTCTCTTATTGGCCTTCAACTTCCATTTATTCCTTTCTTCCTTTGTCATATTGTGACAAAAAGGGGGAGAAAAATTTAAGTTTGATAAATATGGATATGGGGGAGATAAATATGGATTGTGGGGGAGTAGAGTAGCATCATTTTTATGGTGGATCTATGTGTGCTACTTAGGGGGAGTAAGTATTGAAGAATTTTAAGTAATGAAGAATTTGTGAATGACAACCGGTGCATGATTCGTTAATCAAGCTGTAACTGGTTTACTTTTATAACTGGTACATGATTCTTTTGTGTTCATATTGATCATATTTTTGTTAAGTGTGTTTTCTCACTAATTTGACAAAGGGGGAGATTGTAAGTGCAATGGTTTCCTATTCCTTTTATTGTCAAATTTTGTGGTATTAAAAACACAATCTATGTCTTGTGTAGCATGTTGTTTCATATGATCATGTAACACCCTGTACTTTCTAGTACTCGAGTGTTACCATATAGATTAATTTAATGTAAATATATAAACCTAAATACATACACTACGGAATGTTACTTGTACACTTCATAAATATTTAAAATTTCTTAATACGTTAATATGTAATTTCAATCCATATTATAAGGATACACTTGTGACATTATTTACATAAATTTCAATCAAAAAAATAAAATCTATATTACATAAATTAATCAAATTTATAATATATAATATATTTTGAGCAGCTCGAGATTTTATATAAAAGTTAAAACTTAAAACATATATAACCACATAAATAATATACAAATAATATATATATTAGTCCTTGCTTACTGATGTACATATAATTTATATTTATTAACAATCTATAATAATGTAAATTATATATAGGGTAAATAATTACTAATAACAATAATAATTATAGGTATAATAAAGTAAAAATAAAACATTAAAACTATTTGATTACTAGCATATTATGAGGGTCTGGGATATGCATATGGTCTCTTGGACTCTTTCAACCGTTGACGTTTGATTTCGGGCAGATCCGGCCGTAAAATCAATGGAAACCACTGTTAGAGCTAGGGAATCAACTCATATGGCCCACCCAGACCTTGGATCTGCCCCATCTCTGGTCTAGGGCCCTAACTGGACCCTTAGAACCTAATGGACGGTGTGGATTTCTCCCAAACAGCACTATGGACCCCACACATGGTGCGTGTGCACCTTGGTCTACAAGCATAGGACGTGTGCAGGATAGAGTTGCTCGGTCAAACTGCCTTTGACCGAGCAAAAAATCTCAAAATGGCTGGGATCTCTCCCGCCACCAAAAATTTGAATATGTGAATTTTTAAGCCCCAAAGTGAACCATCTGGGGGATTTTCTGGACGATCCAAACTGTCCATTTTACTCACGTGGGTCCACTTAACAAAATCATATAGATTCTTTGATCCATGCATTAAGACAACAAATATCAGTCTCAACCGTCCATTGCCTTCACGAGGAGCTGAGATTCAATGAGATGGACCATCAGGTAGCTTATTGGGCAAGGCAACATCACATGGACCAGAGGTTTTCATCCTTCCTCTTTTCAGCTGAGAGGAGTCCTCTCACAGCCCAAAAATGGCTAAACAATTAAGAAAGAAGAAAAGAAGGTTTCCTTCTTTTGGATAGTGGTTGCTGTCACACCTGTGACTGTCCGATGAGCCACGTTGCACCATCATAGCCCTTCCAGGTGGGAGGTACGAAAAGCTATAAGCCACTCTCTCGTCTCATGAGATAAAGAGGAGAAATCGGAAAAATCTCATGAGATGGAGCCAAGCACTGCCTAGGATCCGAAAATTGGACCTCACACCACTTATGAGACCCATCCAGACCGATCGAACGGTCTGGATTGCCCTAAAACCCTCTGAGTAACAATCCACCATTAATGGGTGAGTCATCTTCCCCAAACAACCCATCCAAACAAGATCTGACGGTTGGTGGCCACCACAGACTGTGTTGCAATCCAAACCGTTCACTCGTTTAAGACAACAACTGGGGCCCCCACCTCGCATGTATTTGGAACCAACTCAATCCAGCAGAACATGGAAACTCTCCCACGCTTGGGACCTACATACATGTCGTTACATCCACACCGTCCCCCTAAACGGTGATCCAGACCATCCAAGGTCAGTATGGCCCACCTTACTACACACCCCACATCCACTCCTCAAAGGGTCATGGATTCCGGGCCGTCCATCAATGGACAGCCCCAGATCATCCACCTGTGGATGCCTAATTCTGGACATGATTACTTAAGTCCATAGCTCAACTGGTAAACAGGATGGTGATACCTCATTTCAACACTAGAGGTCTTAGTGTCAATCCTTAGCGGGTGACTAACATGGCATGTGTGTACCAACACGGGTGGTGTCAGTGTGCCATTTGAACCATTAGATGCGCCCCCACGTTAGTCACATATGGACTCCACCATATGCGAGGTTCATCCAAGTCGTCCATCTGTGCGGTAAATTTCACCTCATAATGTATAACACCACCCATGGGATTTCATTGTGTTACATCTGTTAATCCAAGACGTAGGAATATCTAACCAACGTAAACTGTGAATCTTAGGAGATTCCTTGAGCAACCGCAAGCCACAAGAAGACTCGAATCGAGTACGTAGACACTACCATACAGGTGATGATTCTTCCCCTTGAGCTTTCCATCTTCTCATTAGCTTAAGTTATAGTTTTTATTCATAATTGATATCTCCCTTTATACTCACATGTGCTAGCTGGTGAAAATTGAATTGTTGTATTACATGCTTTATGATTATCCTGTATAATTGCTCATGCCTGTAGATTTCTTTGTGTGGGTTGCTTATGGAACTTAAACTGGTACATTAGTGAAAAATTCTCACATATGAATGTACACCCATACTTGGGATGTAACTTGACTAGTTGTGATCATAATGGACCTTCGACTAGGTGGTTATTGAGTGGTGGTCTAGATGGATCATTGATGTGAGCCTAACATCCAAGGTTGTTGTGCCTAATGATTTTCAAGGATGGTCTTTATCGTATGGTTTTGATATTCGCCCTATGTGGCTTATTTTGATACTCACCCTATGTGGCTTATTTTGATATCTGTGTACATGGTTTGTTTTGGTATTTGCCTTATATGGGTTCGATGTGTTTATATCGTGCAACCATGCAATGGTAAGCCCCATGTATTGTAATATGATTGGCCACTAGTCGACGGGGTTCCATTAAACATCCTAAGGTGGTAGCCTCATGAGCCGGGGATGGTGGTAATAGGACACTATGCCCGAGCTGTCGGCCTACGCTGGGCTATACGCTCCCCGTAGTGACTTTGATCTTATTTAAATTGGCTGATTGTAACTGGACTAATAATGGTTTGGCTAATCATGTATTCATAGCATATTGGCGATGACGGGTGGCTATTCTGAATGCTGTAGCACGTGCCCTAGAGTTGTTGGGGTATCGTTTCGCTAGCTCCCAGACCACCGACTATCGACCCCTGTCCGACTGAATGATTTTCCCAGGTCGATGATTTGCATGGGCGATGAGCCCAAGTCCGACTGGATGTGCATCCCCAGGTCGATGTGCATTCAATCATCCATGCATTTAAAAAGACTGCATCATGTATTGTTTTGATTGCTTTATTGTTTTATAACTATGCTTACCTAATGCGGCGGTGTGTAATCTTGAGAGGAATTCACACTGAGTTGGCCACTCATCCATCAAATATACAACCGTACAGGTAGTACAGGTGGCTTTAGTAATATGTATGTTCAGACTTGAAGAGGAGCAAGGTACGATCGCCAGGGAATGCATGACTGTATTCGCCTGGAGGAGCTGCGTAATCTTGCAGCTTATATTTATATGCTTTCTGCTATTTTTTATGTATTAAATTCTTGTAAATCTTGTACTTGTTAAATTCAGAGACATTGGTTTGTATAAGTCATTATGGGCAGCTGCTTGTATAGTTGAATGATAATGAAATTTTCCTTATGTTGATTTGTTCACTCTACGCTCATCTGCTTACTCTGATAAAGAAAACAAAAATATACACTCGAATTTGACCATCCTTTAAGGTTAACACTCGGGTTTTTGGAAAACGAGTCATATACTCGGGTCCTGAAAACACGAGGCGCTACAGTTCAAGACACTGCATCTTTGCTTCAAGTCAAGAACGAAGAACTACTTCAAATCATTTCAAGAAATGCAAGTACAAGCTACAACACATCTTTGCTTCAAGTCAAGAACGAAGAACTACTACAAATCATTTCAAGAAATGTAAGTATAAGCTACAACGAAAGAAGTGATCTTGTTTAAGACTCAAGTTAGTGTACAACTCAAGATGAAGAGTAATTCAAGCTCTAGACGATCTCAAGTTCAATGCTACATCAAGTATTGAGTTCTCTAGCTTTATAATCTTCAAAAGGTCAACTATCATCTGAAGAAATGAAGTTTCAATGTCCATACTTTACATTCAAGGTATGAATGACCTTAGATTGACCTTAGGGTAGGTGATTTAATTTGTATACATAATTCAAATTGAATATTTTTATAAGTATTTGATATGTTCTTCGACTAGTCTGGACTATGTTCGACTAGTCCTAGAACTGGCTCGACCAATCCAAGAAATTCCAATACCAGTCCTAAGTTGTTGCAAATTTTCGAAAATTTTTGTTGAGCTTCGACCAGTCCTGGAGTTTGCTCGATCGGTCGTAGGAACAATGTCGATTCATTCACGACCAGTCCTGCAGCTACGACTCAAACTCCAGCAATCATTCCTGGTTCCTCACTACCAGTCGTGGGTTGGTCACGACCAGTCGTGGAGGCCTCACGACCAGTCGTGGACACCTTATGACCACTCGTGGAACGGTTTTATCCGATCGCGCTTAAAATTTTAAAATGCAGTTCGAACTAGAACTAGTCGTGGTGGCCACACGACCAGTCGTAGACGCGATTTCTGCATCTATAAACAGAACACGAATTTCAGAGTTTTTCAATCCGAATTCAAGTAAAATCAAGGCATCACTCTGAGATAAGTTTGTGTTAATTTTTAAGCTACGCTGTGCATATTTAATATTCTCTTTTGTTAGCTTTGTCAATTTGATTTTATTTCTATATTCCAATCTGAATTGAATAGAGGAATTATTGTATTCCTTCTTCTTGGAATCAAAATCAAATAGAGCTAGCCCATTTGGTTTAATTTAAAATCAATTAGAACTTAGAACCATTTCAAAGTGAGTATTGGACAATTGAGCTTCTATATTCGAACTTCTACTCCAATTGGTTCTTCCGGGCTGCTACAAAAGGAGAAATCCAGGTATTTTACTGTATTGTAAATTTCCTTCATTTTGGTTTTTGTTTGAGATTAAGCCAGAAAAATCTCAATCTAGTGGTTATCTGAGGAGAGCCAGAAAACTCAGAAAGTAGGGTTTTTTGAATTGTGTAAGCCCATTTGAAAGACACAATTGTGAAGGTTTTAGGTGAACTTGTGAAACCTATTTTCATAGTGAACGATGATATCCCCTGTGTGAGGATATTAAGGGTGGAGTAGCAAGCTGTGTGGCTGTTGTTTAACAGTTGGTGAACACACAGGCGAACCACTATAATTCTCTGTCTTGTAGTATGAATGTTTATTTAATTTTTATCTTTTATCATTCAAAGCTGTAGAATGTATGTGTGGATGTGAATGTTGTAATATTTACATTTCAAGCATTGTGGGAATGTTGTAATAGTTTAGAATTTCAATTCTTGTTATTTCCTTTATTCCTCTTCAGTTTGAGATATTGATACTTATACCGTTCTAATAAGGTTGTCTTGCCATAAACCCTTATTTTTTATGGTGCAAAGTTGTCCTTAGAACATCATTTATATCAGCCTCTCAATATTAGAATATTGAGGCTGCTTTACATTTTCGTACTGTGATTTATTTAAAGTACTGTCTTTCATTTATTTGTTTACAAGGCTATCTTATTGTTTAATTCCGCTGGTATAATTTTAAATTTGGCATAGTCCTATTCACCCTCCCCCCTTTAAGACAAATAGCTAGGCCTTTTCACTCAACCAGTCGTGGTGCACGAGCCAACACCCTTTTTTTTTGTAAGAAAAAGTCATTTTTCACCAAAAATCTCATCTTCCTCACTCGCCCCTTCTCCGACCCATCAAACCCATCTTCGATTCATGCAAATAACTTCTCCATTTTCAATTTCCTTTTGGATTTAGGATCCTTGAGTCTCACTTTGCTTGAATCTTGCTTTTATTTCATCTTTCCTTATGGTTTATTGGGTCTTTTAGAGAAAAATCTGTTGGGTTGGAAACCCTTGCTTTCTTTGTTAGATTTTCTTAATTAATCTTGCTATGGAAGGTCGTCTGAAGAATACTAGAGCATCATCTTCTCGGACCACTCCTGTTAGGGTGAGAACCCTACGGCCTCCCGGTGATGATCCCGAATAAGTGCGGGATTTTCGTCAAAGAGAGGTCATTGTTGAGCGGCCTATAAATGCAAATCGTCTTGCTCAATTTTAGATTATTCCTCTCCTTGTTGCTGTAGGATGAGAAAACATTCTGAATTCGGGCGGACCTGCATACCGTTTCATTGCGCAGGCCATGTTCGCTTGTGTAAGTGATGTCTCAATTGAAGAATTAACCTTTACAATTACATTTAGAGAAGGTTTATATAAAGTTGATGGATTTATTATTGCTGACCTACTAGATATCAATGTCAATGACGATGGTATACCTATACCGGTTTTAGCCGAGAATATAACTGAATCGGAAAAACGACTCTTGACTCGCAAATTGTGCAACATGGACTCTGAACGGAATTTTACGAATGCACTCCGGGCCAACCAAATGTTGCCCAAATATAGAGTATTGCATCATATATTTATTTTCAATGTTTATCCCCGATTCAAAAATAAAGCCGAGTTGACATCTTTTATGGTTCGTATTCTTCATTCGGTCATATCTGGTAATGTTGTGTGTCTTCCTTCCTTAATATGTTATACCAATTTCGACTTCATGCAGGTCATAGCCATATCCCATTTGCTTATTTGATGACTGCACTTGCTTTGCACTGCAATGTGGTCATGCCACCTGGTGAAGCCCCTATTGCGCTTCTCCCATTTAACAACTCAAACATCAATAAGATGAATTTGAAGCTCGCTCCTGGTCAAAAGGATGGGGAAGTTGGAGAAGAAGATGCATTGCCCACAAACACTATGATGAATGACATTTTTGATGAGTTAGAATATGATGATCCTGACTTTCAGCCTTCTTACTTTGATGAGCACTTTCGCTCCCTAGAGGAGAAGGTGGATGGATTGCAAATATCCCAAGATAATCAAATGAAGTATATGAGTAAGTATTTTAGACACATAACTAAGGGATTACATCAGATTAATCCATTCATTTCACCTCCTTCTTCATCTAGTTATGATTAGATTTCTTTATTTTCAATGTTGGACTTGTATTAATGCTTAACTATTCTCTTACTTGGTGACTTTTTTATTTGGACATGTATAAGTGTGTGATGTTAATACTCTTTCTTATATGTTTTAACTGCTAACTTTCACACTCTTTCTTATACTCTTCACATATTTAATAACCACATTCACATATTTTCATTTCTTCCTTTGTCATATTGTGACAAAAAGGGAGAGAAATTGTGTGTATGATGCTTTAATTGTTTATTATGATGTGGTTCTATATGAATGGTGGATGTAGAGAAATGGAAATGCATATCATGTGGCATGTAGGCATGTATGTGGAATTTTTTTGTTTAGATATGTATATCGTTATACAGGTCTCTACAAGTCACTCAGCTTAATTTGAGGGAGAGTAGATTGAGGGAGAGTTGTGATTGTTGGATTCGACATGAAGGAGTTTTTGAACTATGTGAATCTGTGTATTATAATAGGTTAATATTTTATAAGTTAGTTTTGTCACAAATTTGACAAATGGGGATATTGTAAGTGCTAAGTTGTAACTCTAGCACCCTGTATTGTCAAATTTTGTAGTGTCAAAATACTTTGGAGTGATTGACTTGTTTTGATAGATGGAAAGTTCACCTTCAAGTTCAATAGATATATAGTTCACCTTCATTCGAAGATGAGTTTCAAGTCATTTACATCAACATTAAATGCTACATCTACTTCAAGTAAGAGTGCATGTTCAACTTCGAGATCAAGTTCAAGTTCACCAAGTCCAAGTGTTCAAGTCCAAGTACTCAAGTTCAAGTGCATCTCAAGCTCAAACTTAAGTTAAATTTCAAGCTCAAGCTCAAGCTCAAGTTCAAATACACTAGCTCAAGTTTAAGTCTCAAAAACACAAGTTCAAGACACAAGTTCAAGATGCAACTTCAAGTATACGAGGTCAAGCTTCATTTACTTCAAAGTAACCTATCTACCGAAGCGACCAATGTTACAAGTTCAATACTCACATTTAAGGTATACATGACCCTAGAAAGACCTTAGGTTTAGGTCATTAATATTGCATATTTAATTTGGGTCATAATACTTAATTTAGGCTTTCTTCGATTAATCCTAGTCATTGTTCGACTAGTCCAGGCACTGGCTTGACTAGTCCAGGTTTTTTTTCTCGACCAGTCTAGGATTTTACTCAGAAAATCGGATAAGGTTGTTAGGTCCGGTCGTGCAGACTGGCTCGACCAGTCAAGCAGGACTCGACTTGAACTCTAGCAATGCGAATTTTGCCCACTCGACCAATCGAGTGCTGTGCTAGACCAGTCGAGTTAGCCACTCGACCAGTAGAGGGTCTGTTTTATCCGATCGCGCCAGAAAATTTAAAAATTGGTTCTACCAGGACCAGTCTAGCCGAACCTTACACTAGTCGAGGGAACCGAATTGCAGCCTATAAATAGAGGACATTTCTCAAAATTTATCATTCATTCCAAGCCAATTCAAGTCACCACTCCGAGAGATTAGTCTCCACTATTGTGAAGCTATTGTGAGGTATTTAAATTTTATTTTATATAACTTTTTAGTTTCTTAATTTCTTGATCTCTAGATTCCATTCTACTTGACATAAAATGGAATTTTGTTTTAACCCTTTTTGAGATCCAAGAAATTGAATCTAAGTAGCCAAAGGTTAGATTTAATTTAAAATTCATTTAGACCTAAAACCCTTTCATTTGTGAGATTGAACATTGAACATCTTCATCTACAAAGAAGCAGGTCTATCAGCTACATCGAAGAACATTCTTCAGATAAGTATTGTTTTCAGTTTTTTGTATTTGGTTTGTGAGATTCAGCCAGAAAAATCTCTATTTGTAGATTTGACTGAGATCAGCTAGGAAAATCTCAACGTGGGGTTTTTTTATTGTGTAAGCCCATTGAAAAACACATCTGTAAAGGTTTTAAGGTGAACTTGGAAAACCTTCTTTCTTAGTGAAAGCCAATATCCCATGGGTGTGGATATTGGGAGTGGAGTAGTTGTATGGCTGTTTGTGAACAGTTGGTGTACACACACGTACCACTATAATTCTTGGAGTTGTGGTGGATGTTATATTTGTTATTTATGTGTGAATGATTGTATCTATTTTATGTGCTTGTGGTGAATGTTGTAATAGCTAGATTTGTTTCTTTTACCTGTGTATCAGTTTGAGTTTTTGATACTTACCGAAGTTCTAGAAATCAAGTTGTCCTACCATAAACCTTGGTTTTTAGTGTAAAGTTGTCCTTAGAACAATGTTTGTATCAACCTCTCAAGACTAGAGCATTTGAGGTTGCTATTTATTTCTGTTATCTGCATTTATTTTTCGCATTTATTTTTATTTAGCATAGTCTTATTCAACCAACCCCCCTAGAGACTGAGAACTCACCCTTTTCAAAATCTACCGACACATTAGTTAGATTGTATTCAAAACAGACCAGAATTGCATTATTACCATTCCTTATGAGCCATTGCTTGTACTTTATAGAGTCTTTCTTCAGATGGCCCAACTTTAGACAAAAGAAGCAGTTATTCCTTTTAGCCCGCTTATGTCTCGATCCAATCCCAGGTTGATTGCCAACTGGAGAACCTGAAGGACTAGGATGACCTGAGGATCCCTCATTAGAACCATGTTTCCTTTTTCTGTTTTCATTATGTCCAACTCCATGTCCTAAGGTCACAAGACTAATATTCTAATTGTTTTCAAGGAATTTTGAAGGTTCAAAATTTATTGGAATAATGTCCAAATGTAAGCATCCCAATACTTTTTCTATGGACTCCTTTCGTTGAACATAATCGGACCCGATTAGGATAGAAACTTGATGCGTTTGAGTTAGAATTATAATTAGTTGCAAATATACTCACATTTGTAGATTGTTTACATAAAACAATTCTTGAATAAAATTGAATATCAGACAAAATTTATCAATTCAATTAATTAGGGCCTTTAATTAAACTATTTATGATGAAGATGGGCCAAACCATTCAATCTTGGTGACAATCAGTTACATCATCACCACTAACATGCAAGTGACTCTCTTGAACATGAAGCTAAGCGATACTAATTATGTAAATTTGAGACACTCAACACTTGCGAGTAGGATGAGTTTTTCAGCCTTACATCACCAGCACCATTTACTTCACCCTATTCATGCCCCTGCCAAATGGTGATTGTTCACAACCCCAAGTGTAGGGTCGCGATGTAGTAATAACTCAGTAAGACCGATGTCGAATCCACAGGGACTAAACTTGTACGTATTCTGAAAATAACTAGAATTAGAACTAGAAAAAGATCTAAATTGATATGATGATTGGAAGGGATTCCACTCGTAATGGTGAATATTGTTGATGAATTTAAAGGTGAGAACGAGGGTGCTAAGGATCCACTTGTAGCTATTAAGATGTCACCTTACTTAATTCAAGGAACATAATTCGAATTGGTGTCCTATCCTATCCAATTGAAAGATAAAGCAATTTAAATCAAATTTAAAGTTTTCATTAACCAATTCTCAATGGAAGAGAATTGTGATGATTGGAAGGGATTTCATCACCCTACCATGCCTAGGAGACGATGGTGAACTACAGGATTTACCAATATCACAATCTCAAAACAGGAAAAGAAGATATCCAAAGCTATCACAGTATCTATTATAATTTGAGTCATAATAAATCATAGAAAACTGAAAATATTCCTTTAATATCAAACTAGAAATCAATGAGGTCTAATAAGAATAAGAATCAAAGCAAGATAATCATCCAAACACACTACAAGCTTCACCTCTTAGCCCTAACTAAGAGGTTTAGCCAACCATAGATATGATTGAAACAAAATCTCTTAAACAAAGCATAAAAAATAAATTAGGGAAGAAGAAAAACTTTTTGGCGGCTGCTCCACCTTTGTGCTATGCTCCTTGAGATCTTTCTAAACCCTAGAAGATGCTTTGAAAAATCCTAGGGAGTCTTATTTATAATTATGGAACTCCAACTTTCACACCGAGTTGGAAAATTTTAGAAACTGCCTCAAATTTACGCACTCTGCATAGTTTTCTAAAATAGACTTCTAGAATTTTCTTTTTTAGATTCGTAGTTTCAAAATATATTTTTTCAAGACATTTTCAGGAGTATGTTTTTTTAGGACAATTTTCAGAATTCATTTTTTTTTCTTCACTTCAAATCTTCGATTCTCTTTATTTCTCACTTGGTTTCCCTGGATCTTTGGCATGTGAATTCTTCATTAATGACTTTCAAATATCTAAATCTTTATTTAGTAATTTTTTGAGCATAAATATTTCTTTTGGCATCAATTTCACCTTAAACTCTCGAAATCACCTCGCACATGAAAACATACATAATTAGATCGATTAAGCACGATCATGTTTATAAAACCAATATATAAATAGAGAAAAATATGCAATATTTCATACTCAATAGTTGTCGTTTGTGTTATCGTCACCATTCATAGTGGACATAAACGCCACTATATGCAATCCATAAACTGAATCCCAATATGACAAGTCAGGCCCGTAAAACTTTCTCCGATTGAGGTCACTATGATGGCTAACACAACCGAATTAAATCTCACATGTACGGACTTAGGATTGCAATTTTAATCCTGCCATCAACAGATTAATAATTAATCAGTCTGATTTAGCCCACAAGGCGATTGGTATTGATCATTGGAAAAAATGAGTATCCTTAAAGAGAAACAGACATGTAGGTTTTACCTTCCTATTCCAATGGTCTATATCAACTCCTAATATATGGGTAATGGGCTCACAATTAAGCCGAATAAAGATTGTATGATCTAGTCATCATCAATGAGCATTACAAGTCTAGCCTTTAGCACTCACACGTTAGACGGTTGGCATGGAACGATTCAGATGGATGGTTAAATATGTCCTTATATTAGTGTCCATAAGATGGACAAATCATATCCAATACTTAAGATCCACATGATGAAAGTTCCATATTCCTTATTGTCCATCTAGTGAATGATCCAGATTATACGCTCATTTTAAAACTAAAATGATGGATCAAATCTAAGAAACAAATCCCAAAATTAGCCCCAACTGGAAAACTCAAACATTAAACACATTCCCTGAGTTGGGTTGAATTAAAATGTTATACATTTCTTTCGCGCTCTTTCATCACATAAGTAATCTTCCATTAAGACATTTTCAAAAATTAACACTTCTCTACTTATATTTTCTTATATAGAAAATGCTAAGGAAGATAGAACATGCTCGAACTTTACCTTAATTAGGTTTCACACGTTAACCTACGAACTAAGGTAGGTATTTAGGCTAGAAAAGGGTGAGAAATGTCTCGCGCTGGACACAATGGACGATCTTTTCAAGTAAGATTGAAGGGCATTAATTTTCGTATTCAGACACGACCACGGTTGTTGGACCGTTAAGATTATAAAGACTGTGACTTTTTTTCAGGTGTTTCATGGTATGACTCAAAACGATGGAGACCCAGATCATATCTTCGTTGTGCCACGTGTCCGTGTGTTGAGTACTGCACCCCACAAGAACACATGATGGTAGTTCAGCAACGTTTTAAAATGGTGGTGACTCAATGATTTTAGACGTCCATTTGCTACGTACTGATTAGGTGACCCTCCATCCACAATGGCCACATGACTTAGACGGTCTGGATTTCACTACTTGTGGGGTTCTTTTCAGTCTGTAATTCCTGTTTTAGGTAATCAGAAACAGCAGTAGGTTTCCAATGCAAAGGTGGTAGGAAAGCCTCCAAGGAAAACACACCTCTCTTCAACCGAATACTGAGAGAGAGAGAGAGAGAGAGAGAGAGAGAGAGAGAGACGGCTGGTCATTTATCAGGTGAGCCACACAGGTAATCCAAATTAGAGAGAAAGACGTCTAGTCAACTTATCAGGTGGGCTACACAGGTAATCCAAGTTCGAGAGAGAGAGAGAGAGAGAGAGAGAGAGAGGGGTTTGGTAGGCAACCTACCAACGGTCATCACCATCTTTGGACTAACGAAGCCTTACGCCACGAGATTGGGAGAAGCAAGATAAGACCATCTCGTGTGGGACCCATGTCAGGTGGGACCCACCAGTTTTTTTTTTGCAAAATTACTGAAATGCCCATTATGTGATTTTTATCATTGAGCGTCCGTTAAGACCACACGCAGTTGAGCCCATGTAAAATCCAAGTCATTCATCATGTGGATCTCACCATCTAAATGCTCCTTCTCAGAAAACGAAGATAGTCCAGTCAGCAGATGGGCCACAATATTATAAACCTTCGGCAAAAGTTTTAGTAGCCGTACATTTGCTGCATAAATTAATTGTGGCACACCTAGCAAGTGGACGGACCTGATTCTTGAGCCAGGGCATCTCCGTAGTGGTAATCCTCTGTTGGATGGAAAGGATCTCACACCTTTATGCCATGTCACACGTGTAGCGTGTACATGAACTGTCATGCAGGGACATCATGGCCCCACTTGAAAAGCTGTACATGATCAGATGGTGACCGAGAAAGTAAATTCTAATGGGTCCCAATTTCCTTTAACAAGGTTCCCCAGTGGGTGTGGCTAACAGTGGAGTGTGTACTACGGAAGCGGATTGGCTGATGTACCATACATCAGCTATATAGCTGCTGTAGGTACGTGTCGTGGGAAGACGAACACTGGGTCTGCTCGAGCTCCGATTTGTAGGAACGGTTCAAAGAAGATCAAAGTTACATGGGCTACACAGTTATGTATTTATTATATCTATACCGTTTATCTTTTTTTAGAGATCATTTTAGAGCATTATCTAAAAAATGAATCATATCCAAAGATCAGATGGACCACACCACAAATAGCAGCGGAAATAATGATTTTCACTGTTAAAAAATTCATAGGGCCCACCATAACGTTTAGTTTCCATCCAATCTGTTCATAAGGTCACAAAGACCTGGATGAATAGGAAAAACAAATTTCATATTGATCCAAAACTTCTGTGACCCCAAAAAGGGTTTCAATGGTAGACGTTCGATCCCCCATTGCTTTTGCAGTGTGGTCTACTTGATGGTTAGATCTGTCTTATTTCTCGTCTCAAACCTTAAGACGAGCTCGTCAAATGGATGAACGGTTTGGATATAACACATAGCTTATGATCAGACCCGCAGAACTTGATGACGTCAATACAGCAGCAATATAGCTGGTGTGAGGTACACCAGCTAATCTCTTTCCTGTACAACAAGCTAACCCAAAAAAAAAAACCAAAAAATTTCCTTTGACAAGGGCATTTCCGTAATTTCACTAGTATGTTCCGTCTAAATTTCCACATGCTTGTAATTACAAGTGAAACCAAGTGCATATCTGTAATACATTCCCTTATAAAATCCAACGGCCAGCCTTTCATTCTCTCCGCGTTTCTATCACAAAGAGAAGAAGTATGACCGGATTTCGTGGCTTCTCCTTTCTCGTGTTCTTCTTCTTCTCCAATTCATGGGCAGCAGCATTCTCGACCGTCGAACCGGATGACCGGCTGCCCCTACAAGAGGAGTTCGTACGGACGGCTGGGTATGGAGAGGAGAAGCTCTCGTCCGTGCTGGTCACCGGTACGGTACTTTGCGAGGCTTGCTTGCCTGGAGACGTGAAGAGTCGTGCATGGCATGTGCCAGGTTTGTATGTTCATCATCTTTTATGAGAGAGAGAGAGAGAGAGAGAGAGTCCTCCCAATCTACACCGCATGTGGTATACGTATATGATGATCGCAACCGTTCGTTCACTGGGGATGACCGCAAGTGAATCATGTTCCAAAAATCACAGTAATTGGAAAATTCTATCCATTTAAAGAGTGGTACACAAGAATTCAAGAAAATACGGTAAGATCATACATGTATGATGATCGGAACGGTTTGTTCATTAGGGACGACTGCGAGTGGGCCATGGTCCAAAAATTGCAGTCATCAGACAATTCTATCCATTTAAAGAGTGTACAAAAGAATTCGCTAAAAATACGGTTAGCACATAATGATCGGAACCGTTCATTTACTAGGGAAGACCACAAGTGGGCCATGCTCTAAAACTCGTAGTGATTGGAAAATTCTATCCATTTAAAGATTGGTGTTCAAAAATTCACTAAAATACAGCCAGTGAGTTTTCTACGAAATGTTTTGCGTGGTCAGGGTTGCTCGATCATTGTTGTGCTTTCGGTCTACATCCAATTCCGGGGTTTACAATGAATGAACGGTTCAGATCATCGTTTTCTTTTGATTATTTTGTATTCTAGTTTCATTGCATGCTAAAGCAATTATAACATGAGGCTGTATGTTCATTTTCACTATGGACAACCATGATCGAACCATCGTAACAATTTAAAAAATGGTGCACATAGATATCTGATGACTAGGATTGTCTGATCGTTGTGACTTTGGTCCACGATCTATTTGTGGGGTGTTACAATGAATGAACGGTTTGGATCATCGCACACATGCGACATGTGCAATATATAACTGGGTGGATTGGATCCCTCCCACCTTTATGTGTACTTTGGTGTCGTTCTTGCGTGACCTTGTTATCTTCGTTTCTTTAATGGTAGCACATCAACCGTACGTTAGCACACATGTAAGTCAATATGGACCAACCAATCAAAGACCCCCGTATGCTTACGGAGCAAAGCCTAACAATCGCATTGGTTAGATGATCTTAACCGTCAAATATAATAGGTTGAAATTGGATTAATGATCTTAACCGTCAAATATAATCGGTTGAAATTGGAGTAATGACCATTTTGTTTTTAACTGTCTATTTGATGGCCCAACAAATTGAATGGTCAATCTCATCTTATAAGTGTGTTCAGGATACGCTTCATCCTCAATAAGGGCCCACAGTTTGGATGGTCAGGGTTGATTTACATTCATCAATGTACACTAGATATTGCCTTAGCGTCTTATTATGGTCCACCTGATCAGTAAATCCGCAATATATTTTGGGCTAGAGAATCCACATGATGTGACCCACCCGATCGGGTAATGTATATTTTCGGACATATTAGCGTGTGCAGTGGTGTATAGATATCTACCATCTTTTCCTTAAGATATTTACAGTCATTGGTGTATAGATATCTACCATCTTTTCCTTAAGATATTTGCATTCATTAGTGTCCTGAACGTCTTCATTTACATTCATATCATAAGATTTAGTTTCAATTATGAAATCAATGGTCATTAATAATTTAAAATTAATAATATATATATATATACACACACACACACACACACGGAAACGTTCACCTGCGGACCAGTTCGTGGGATTCCGCATCACATGGACCGTTCAGATTAGACACCCATGGCACATGTGCAAAGGTGCGCACGTGCGTAGGTGCACAGGGGAGCATGACTCTCTCTCTCTCTCCTCTCTCTCTCTCTCTTCTCTCTCTCTCTATATATATATATATATATATATATATATATATTACACACGCACACACCACCACACACTCACGCTGAGGCCGTAGTGGAATTTCACCACCTATGGGTACTCGAACCCTCAACCAGGTATTGAAACTCCTTAGAGTCTACCACCGGGGTGAGAGTAAGGACCTATATTATTATATTATATACGAAGACTATATTATAATAGATTCAGTAAAATGATACGTTCCACATATATATCATACTCGGAATATTTGGAATATTTAAGAGTATTTAATTTATCATATTCATCATTTTGTAAATATACTACAAAATAACTTCATGAATTCAATATTCAAAACTCAGGTCCCAAGTACAATTTCTGAATTTCAAAATTTAGAGAATATAAGCTGCGCAACATAATTCAAAAAAGCAGGATAACAAATCTAGGACCTTAGTTCCAGGCTCCCGAACTGGCCTTTAGAATAATAAGCAATCCATGATGCGTCCTAACAAATAGATGGATTAGATCTTGATTGGATTTATTCTTAGTGTAAATGATCTTGACTGTCTATGTTAAAAGCCATTAATCAATTAATAATATTTATTAGATCAGTGCAATGTTCGCAGGGTACCTAAGAAGTGTGTGCTAGACACAATGAACAATCTAAATAAATGAATTGGATTCATTAAATTAGAATGCCTATAAGTATTTGATGTAGAGCGGGGTCACAGACGCTTTCATGTCCGAGATTAACTAGAGAAGGGTGGAAGTAATTTGGACAGCCAAAACCTTAAAACATGAATATTTCATAAACTGAAATGAATTATTTAACGTGTCATATATGAATTTGGGGGTAGGAGAAGCTACTTTGGCCACCCAATCCGTTATTCCAGGTTGCCCACGCCGAATTTGAGAGATTCTATCGGATACCAAAAATCTAATTTATTTATTTATTTTTACTATTTATAGTAAATTTTAGTTCAATCTTTTCTTTTGATCCATATTGAGCTTTAGAAATTGTGTCCAAAATGAAAAGCACTTGAAAAAATTAGAAAAATAACATGGTTAAGCCAAATGAGACACTTATTATTTTTGGCCAGAAATCATGACCATCTATAAATAATAAGTTTAAGTCGCGATTTTTAAGAGTTTGATTAAGAAACTTCTTCCTCGGTTTGGTATCACTATTTAATGAATTGTAAATTCGTTTTTATTATTAGAATTTCTATCTCTATTTGTGGATTCGAGGAATCTACGTGTAAGGAGTCCGTGAACTCTGTGAATTCGGAGTAATTATCTCCTTGAGGAAGACGGAGATTGAGCTCATCACGTCCATACTTGCGTCAGTACTTCCAGTGCTATGATCGACGGTGGAAGTTAGTTGGGCCGATATCTCTAACACCATGTTTTCCATGTTTGAAGGTGCACTGGTTGGCGTCACATGCAAAATTGGCGGGAAAAGAAGGAAATTGAGCTGGTCACAAGGGGCCACTGACGAGTATGGAGACTTCATCATTGATCTTCCTTCCCACCTCCATGCAATCCCGAGATTGGAGAAGGTATGCACGGCCAGGATTGTCCGGTTGCCGAAACGCTCCCCCTGCCGACGTGTCCCGGTCAGAAAAACGAGAGCAATCCAGTTTTCATCAGTCGGAAATGGGATCCGTACTTACACTACCGGAGTTATAAAGCTCCAGCAGCGATCTAAAACCCTGGCACGTGTGTATCAAAAAAGGAAGAGAAATTGAACAAGAGAGGTCGTGGTGATCGTGGCCCACATGTGGGTGACATCCAGGCCACACGCTAGATGGTGTCCCAAAAGCCAGGCTGGTCTGTTGATCAGGTGGGCCACACATGTACCACTTCAACCCCACCTTATGATTGGATTGGATGTCCCAAACGTGTGCCTATGTAAATATGTGTGGTCATGCATGTGAATATTTTTGTAACATTTTAGTGTGAGGACTCTTCTGATGACTTTTAATAGAACGTACTGAGATATTGTCTATATGTTGTCATACATGTATTATCACATATTACATATGTACGAAAAAAATGCAGAAAACATGCCTTTCCAATTTGGTGGGCCATCAATAGCTTAAAACAAAGGCTGGCCCACTCATTAGATGGGCCACGAATACATTTTAGTAAAAGTTGCCGATATTCCCACGTTCAATGTACATGTGTGACCAATTTGGTGAATGGGGCAGATTGATTATGGGGTTTAGAGACCTACATGGTGAGGCCCACCTAATGAGCGGCTTAGATCTGGGTCGTGTGCCCATAAGAGATTATTGGAGTTATTTTTTGGCACCATGAAAATGACGGTGATAGGTGGTAAAGGAAAATAAAAATAAAAATTAAGTGTTGGGTGGTTCATTACAACCGTTTCACCTGTTTTGAGTTCCTTGGAGATATTGTCCATTGCCATGGATAATTGATAAGCACTGAAATAATAGTGGCATTGGCCTCAAGAATTAGTGGGCCCCACCATAATATTTATGTAAAAGTCATCTCGATCACCAATTGTGTCACCTTAATTTAACCACAGAGCTCAAAAATCAGTCTAATCCGTGATTCAGGTGGGTCATACGAAGGGAAAAACTCCCGCCCTTTATTTTTCATTGGCCCGCTGTAATGCTTAAATGAAATCCAATCCAAAATTTAGATACAAAGTTAAAATGTGGTCCTTAGGACCAGGCCCATCCTTGATTCAAATAAGCCACACGAAAGGAAATAGTTTGGAGGGCAAGGGTTATTATTTTCCTTCCTATGTCCCACCTGAATTATACACCGAGCTGATATTTGAGCCTTATGATTAAATTTGAGTGACGCACCTAGTGACTGGGGTGGATTTTATATGAATATCATAGTGGGATATGTCAGATAATGTTTTGAAGGCTCACATGGGTTCATGTCATGACTTCTTAATGAAAACGGCCAGTAGTTAGACGTTAAAAATTGGTGCATGTGCTCTACCATAATCTTTACATGAAATCCACCCCGATCTGTTGCGCAGCATGCCAGCAACGCAGTGAGCCTAGGTCCAGTCTCAAGCCTCACTCACAAACGATAAACAGGAAGAAATATAAACTAGAAATAAATCAAAGCAATCCAAAACAAACCACAAGACAAGATATACGTGGAAAAATCCCAAACTAGGATAAAAAACCACGGATGCAAACTTCCACTATGAAGAATGAAGATTACAAGGCAATATATTAACCTCTCCCTTAGAGATACAGAGAAATCACTTTTCCCACACCTTAGAATAGCTCCCCAATATTGTAACAACCCTCAAATTGTCGCAGTAAACTTAAACTTGAAAAATAAATAAATAACTAAACGAAGGAATAAATAAATGAATAAATAACAGTCTAACGAGCCTTGTACGGGGAACTGTCAACTCAAAACCAAATCAGAAACAATCAGAACTTACCAAAAACCCCTGCCCTAGGTGTTAAATAACCATTCAAGACTGATGGACGATGTTGATCACCCTAGATCAGGTCGTGGGGCCCACTGTCGGTTGGTGCGTGAGCACAGAATTGTGCACTCACGCCGTGCACGGGTCTCGCAATCGGGTCAAACTATTGCTTACCCGATGAAAGCTCAAAATTTCAGAGAATTTCAAATGAAATCCTCCCGCCCGACGCTCGACCGGACCGAACCCTATTCATCGATGCAAATCACAACTTCCCGAATACAATGACTAAATCTTGACTGTCCATCTGGTTGGTGGGGTCCCACCGACCCTAACCATGCCTAGAGTTGCGATTGAAAACCTTCTATGCTAGCACGATTAATGACTGGTCGGCTGATGCAGGAGGAAGGTGCTGACGTGGGATGTACAACCATATACGCCATCCCGTTGGCGAATCCAACCGTTGGGCATCGTCGATCGGAAGCCACGTACACGGAGAAAAGCCGCGTCAGCCCTACGATTGCTGGAAATGTCCCCTACCCATCCAAAAGGCGGAAGAATCCCTTCCCATTTTTGGCAACTGCCTATCCCAGCCATCTCCCACCTTCTGGAAGCTTCGTCCGAGAGATCTGGGACGTCCGAAATAGGGCAACCCGATATTTCCCTGAGCAGCCGAGAAAATTATGAGATCTTGGTGCGGCGGTAGGTTTTTCCCTTGTGGAGTGGCTGTCTTAATCAACAGCCCTCCTTACACCGTTAGGTGGACCCCACACTATTGTTAGAACATATCAGGACCGCCCAAATGGCCCTGATCCATGGATGAACCGTCCCACATGGAAACGTCATTAACAGCCCGTCTTCTTCCCAAACCTGACTGTTAGACCCACATCCGATGAATCTAAGCCTTTCACACATCCAAACCGTTCATCGTGTAGCCCACCATATTTAAGGCCCATTAGGGTCAATTAAATGGGCCCATGCACAAGATCTAACACCCTGGGAGATCCTAGTGCCAAGCCATTTTCGGTTAGCTTAGAAAGCTCCACACTAATCTCGATGATTAGCAGGGGATGGTTCCAGAATCGGAGCGGAGCGGCTATAAAAGGGTCGGGAATTAGGGCGAATCCCAATATAAGAAAGGGAGAGAAATAGAAAGAGAAAAATGGAGGAAGTGAGCGGGCGCAGCTGGAGCGAGTTGCTGGTCCGATACCAACTCGACTCGGTCCAAATCGCCCGAATATTGGAGAGAGAGCAGAGAGGGAGAGAGAAGTAAGATTGAGAGAGAGAAAGGAGTTGTGAGGAAAATAGAAGAAGACGAGTGTGGGTGGTCACAACTGGAATCGACTCCCAGCAGCTGTTTCCGCCATATTTGGCCACCTGGGAGCAGAAATCCCAGCTCTCATCCATCTCCATGAGTCAGGTAACGAAACCAACTCCCATCCCTATCTTAAAACCATACCAAACCGATCCGTAACGAAACCAACCTGCTGCTGTAACAGGATGTTTCACCCCAAAACGACAACCACAACCGGGTCATGAAGGTGCATTCCTTATCCCGACAAACCCGGAGCTAGCTCATTGCGTCCAGATCTTTCCAATGACCAAGGGCAACCTCTGATCAGGTAAACCCATCCGTTTTCCCCTGCCATTGATGAATCCCACCCATTGACCGACCGATTTCACTGGCGGCTCAGCTCAATTGCGAGTTGAGTGGCTCAGCACCCTCTTGGCGTGAAAATCCCAATCTGCCTTCATGGCAGTGGTCGGATTTTTCCTGAGCTGGGACCGGCGCTGCAAAGTGGGCCCTGGTTCACCAGAAACAGGGGATCGTGGTGCTGTCTGCACACAAGTCTCAACTGAGTCGACCCTGTACTCGGTGGTGGATTGAACCAGTCAATTCCTGACTGAATTAAGACTACTCCAGTCATCTGTAGATGATTTGAGGGGCCTAGAACTCTAAGGATCTTTAATCCAACTCGGTTGTTAACAAAACCTTGAAAGCTAACTCAGCTAATTATTAGTTGAGAACCCCGACTGAGTTAACCCGGTCGTGAACCTCTGATCAGATCGATACGTCCGCCCCATAAGAGCATTTCAATCAAGGGAGCATCCACTCAAGGTGAGGGATATCCCACCTGGCTTCTTCATTTCTCTAAGTTCTAAGGTAGTTTTAATCATATAGAGATATTATAGTTGTGTACTTCTTTTACTGTGAATTGACATAGATATCCATGTGGGAATACCTTAGATCGTGTGACTCTAACCCATCCCATGAAAATTTTAACACACTCATTATACCACATTTGGAGTCGCTTAAGTACTCTTCTATTTGTTAAGAATTCTAGTTCTCTATTCTAATGTTAAGCTGGCTCCATTCCTCCTCATATCGTTAGATTCGCTATAAATTAAACAATATTAAGGGCAAGTTAATTCTCTAGTTTTTCTTTCATATGGATATGATGAGCATGAATTAGTACTTCAATTCTATTACTCAACTCTCACATTTGATAATTATGTAGCTGAAAATTTGCTTTATATTGTCTATGATATTTTGGAAATTGCATGATCTTGGATATAATCCTACTAGAAATGACAAGGGTCATGAGATCTCATTTTCTCCTATCTTATAAATCAAGGTTATGTGTGGGATATTATTTCCATGAGAAATGCAGGATAGATTTATTATAATCTAGCAAGATTGCAATATCATATAATTTGGCCTCATTTAGACTTAGAGACACGTGGACGGTCGAAATCATGTTTGGATGGTTAATATCTGGTAATCTTTGATAACGCCTATGAGAGTAACCTTGTTAATTACATGGAGTTACATGAGTATCATGGTGCATGGCATCCACGCATGACATATGGTCTTTTCCGAGTGGCTAGTCCTCCTTGGGTGTACCTATGTGTACTTTTTCGGGTGGCTAGTTTTCCTTGGGCTATCTATATTACATGGTCTTTCTCGGGTGGCTAGTTCTCCTTGGGTGTACCTATGTGTACTTTTCCGGGTGGCTAGTTTTCCTTGGACGAACTATATTACATGGTCTTTTCCGGGTGGCTAGTTCTCCTTGGGCGTATCTTGAATATTATTCCGGGTGACTAGTTTTCCTTGGACGACCCTTTTATTTTGACAGCTGGATGTGCATCCCCAGACTGCGACTTGAACATACATTCATACATCCATACATTTACTTTGAAGTTCATACTATTTTCATTGTGATGTACCATGTTGATTAAAATTATTTTGGAATAAATTGGTATGCATGAATCCTTGCGGAAAATTCCCACTGAGTTTTCACTCACCCAATAGTGCGGTTGCACCAAATAGATACAGGTGTGATGAAGGAAGATGGCGCCTATGATGGGACTCCTGACGTGGCTGACGAGGAGTATGGAGAGGAGGGACAGTACACTGATATGGTCGAGCCGTTGGAGCTCAACTAATCTTTTAGGACTTATTTACTTTCATGCTTCAGACACTATTTCCTTTTGTTTTAGTTTGGAATTGTAATTAAAAATCCCCTGTTGTGGGATCCTACTTTACTTCTACTTTCAGTCATGTATGTTGAACTCCTTTCATTGGTTTATACAATGGTATATCTTGTTGTTATGAATCGTATTAATAATTAGTTGAATAGTAGTTTGATTTCATGACGTAGCCCTCGGGTTCCCGTACTCGAGCGATCGTCCTCGGGTTATGAGAATCAAGGTGTTACTATTGAGAAGTGGAGCCATATCTGGGGCCGCCTACGACTAGTCGAGGTTGTGCGGATTTCGTGTCGCAAGTCCTTTCGCAACTGGGATGCGAAAGGAGTTTTGCGGATTTTGTGTCGCAAGTCCTTTCGCAACTGGGATGCGGAAAGGGAAGTTGCCAAAACTATAAATTGGGGTCCCTAGGGCTATTCTAGGTTAAGGTGAATTCTAGGAAATTATTCTAAGGTGTGGGCAAGGGATTTTCTCTGTACTTCCAAGAGAGAGGTTAGTATATTGCCTTGTAATCTTCGTTTCTCTTCATAGTGGAATTTTGCATCCGTGGTTTTTTACCCTAGTTTGGAGTTTTTCCACGTATATCTTGTCTTGTGGTTTGTTTTGGATTGCTTTGATCTATTTCTAGTTTATATTTCTTCCTGTCTATCATTTGTGGGTGAGGCCTTAGATTGGATCTAGACTCACTGCGTTGTTGGCATGCTGCGCAACAGTTACAAATATTCATCTTAACCCTAGAATAGCCCTAGAGACCCCAATTTATAGTTTTGGCAACTTTCCTTTCGCATCCCAGTTGCGAAAGGACTTGCGACACGAAATCCGCACAAAATCGCGGAACGAATCTGCATAACTTTGACTGGCCATGCAGCCTGCACGACCGGTCGAGTACGGTCTCAGATGTGGCTCCACATCTTAACAATCTCCCACTTGGAGGCACATCGCCTTAAACCTTCATCTTCTTCATCCGGAGTGCACCACTACCCCGTCTTCAAGCCTGAAGACCAATCAAAGCTAAACAGAGCTTCAGCTTCTCCCGTGTAACCGTCATCCGCAGGATTCTCGCTTGTATGAATCTTCTCCAGAGTAAGCGATCTATCTTCGAGTAATGAGCATATGAAGTGATATCTGATGGCAATATGCTTGGTCCTTGAATGAAAGGCTGAATTCTTAACCAAGTGTATTGCACTCTGACTGTCACTGTACAGCTTACAATCTGCTTGCTTCTTACCCAACTCTTCCATTAAACCTTTCATCCACACCATCTCCTTGCATGCTTCTGTAACCGCAACATATTCTGCTTCTGTCATACTGATAGATACTATCTTTTGTAATTGAGAGACCCAACTGACTGCAACACTACCCAGAGTAAATACATAACCTGTAGTGCTACTTCTGCTGTCAATATCTCATGCCAAATCTGAATCCACGTAGCCTTGTAACTAAATTTCTGATCCTCCATAGCAAAGCCCAACATCCTTAGTACCTACCAGGTATCTGAGGATCCACTTCACAACTTTCTAATGTTCCTTCCCAGGATTGTTCATGAACTTGCTAACAACTCCCACTGCTTGAGAAATGTCTGGCCTCGTGCTCACCATAGCATACATGAGACTCCCAATAGCTGACGCGTATGGGACTTTAGCCATGTAGTCCTATTCCTCCTGCATCTTTGCCCCTTACTCCTTAGATAACTTGAAGTGGTTAGTTAGTGGAGTGCTAACCGGCATAGCTCCTCCTATATTAAATCGATCAAGTACCTTGGCTATTGTTCACTCCCCAAGTGCAGGGTTGTGATGTAGTAATAAACTCGGTGAGACCGAGGTCGAATCCACAGGGACTGAAACCTGTACGTAATCTGAAAATAACTAGATCTAGAACTATGCTAAGATGAAGTGTAAACCAATTGTGATTTGAGGAATAATGGTGAAATAATTAAATTAAAATTTAAGAGAATTCAAAAGTGGGAAACTAGGGATTCAGAGAATCCACTTGTAGAGATCAGGGAGATCTACACTTGATTCATGAAAATCAACTGAACTTCCTTTGATGTAGTTTTGAAAAGATGAAAGGTATATGAATTAGAATGGATTCCATCACCAAACCATGCCCAGGAGACAAAGTAAACAATAGAATTAAACTAATTACCAACCAAGCAATGTATGAAGGTTAGGAAGGGTGCCGTCATCCAACCATGCCCAGGAGACGATGGTGAACAACAGGGCTTCCTGACGTCATAAACATAAAGAGGAAAAGAACATGCTCAAAGCCATCGCAGACCCATTGTAATTTCAGTCACAACAGACCATTAAAGACTAAAAACATTCCCTTAAAAAATAAAAAATAAAATCCATTCAGTCTAAACCAAAGACACAAATATAAATCCTCCCATCACGTTACAAGCTTCACCTCTTAGACCTAGCTAAGAGGATTTAGCCGACCATAATGGAGTTAGACATCTCAACAGAAATACTAAGGAGAGACAATAAATAAAAAGAAAGAAATTACTCTACTCTCTCTCTCTCTGCTTCTATCCACGTCCAGCCCAAGCCAACTCCGAGTCGATCCCCTCATCACGTTCTTTTCTTTCCTTTATATAAGAGAAGGAGATGGGTGCTACCTTCCGCAAGGTATAACAAGTGCGGAGCCTTTTCGCGCTCCCTGCGTAGCATGCCTATGCTGAACTGAAAGTGGAGCCCATTATCAGGTTTTGCTGTGAAATCCAATCCGTTCATTGAAGTCGGCACGAAAAACTAGTCGTGAATATACCGTTTCTATTCTGTTTTGGTGCGGCCCACCAAACTTTCTGTGCCACCGTTTATACATTGTCAGACGGTTGAGATCATCTCAGTGGTTGTGCTCTCGAACATTTGACAACTAGGCTTGGATGAGAGGTCCCTTAAGCTCCTAATGGACGGTCTAGATTGGGCCATTAATGCATGTTGGGGCCCACAAAAATCCCTTCGCAGGCTCTGTTGCGAAACAGAGCCTACACAAATGGCGCTGTGATGATGGTGGGTCCCACCTCGGTGTCGAGTGGAAAATCCACTCCGTCCATAATATTCCTGACAAAAAAACTGTTTAAGAGGGCCGAAGCCGACCTGATTTCTGCGTGGCCCTCATAACTTTGCGTTGCACCGTCCAATCCTGCGTCTACACCTCCATGTTCGTGTAGCATCCGGGAAAAACAGGAGGTGAATCAAGGTACGGTCGGTTTGACGTTCTAAAACGAATGGACGGTTCGGATTTACCATGTGATCGACAGTGGTGGCCCACTAGATATCAGCCGCAACTCCCTGATGCGAAACAGAGCTTCCACCTCCGAATAAAAGATATTTGATGGACCCCAAAGTGATGAGTTTGATAAAATCCACCATGTCCATTGAATTCCTGGCGAAAATCTAGTCAGGAATGGACGGTTTTAGAGTGTAGTTGGCGTGGTCCACTGAACTTTGCTCACTGCCGTCCATCCTACGATTTACAGCTAGGATCTTCCGTTAGCTTGCATGAGGACAAACTGACACCTAAGAGAGGGTTTTTGTCCCCCTATGGACACAATAGACGGTACTGATCATCCATTTGGATGATGTGTGGGGCCCACTAGCCAAAAAAATCAGACAGCATTGGACGCTGTCTCCATGAAGAAGAAGGTGCAGGTCAGCCCGGCTTTGACCGGGCTGACCGTCCGGTGCGGCGCGGGCGCGTGTACCTCATGTACACGCGCTGTACATGCAGAGTCCACTGTGATGTTCATAAAAAATCCGCTCCATCCATCCGTTTTGACACACAGTTTAAGGGGTTGATACCAAAATTGAAGTATATCCAGATGTCAAGCGGGCCCCAGATGAGTGATTTGTGGGCTGATCTGTCCGTTGGGCTGCTTCCACAAGGATCCAACGGCCAAAATTCGACGTGTACGGTTAATTTATGATCCTGAAGCCATGTATGGAGTTTTGAGCCAAGCGGATGGTTAGAACCCTGTGACCTTGCATTTCGGACCCATTTTAAGCCACTTGAGCTCCAGTTTTTTGGATTTTCTTGGATCTTTGGAGTGCACATTCGTCAATCTTGGTCCCCTAGAGTCTGCCCCTTGCCTTTGGTATCATCAGAGCATTCAATTCATGCATTTAACACCCTTTTTAAGTCCAAGCTCATAAATACACCTTGCAACACAAACACGAATAAATCGGGCTGTTAAACAGTTTCATGGTCATAATTCCATGTAATAACTGGGGTCTAATATGCAATATTTGACCCTCAACAGCTATGTACTCTGCCTGTGACAAAACCAGTTTCTTATTTTCTTTGTCACACTTTATCCTCATTCCTAGGATTTGTTTTGCAGCTCCTAAATCCTTCATGGCAAATTCTCTAGACAGTTGCCTTTTGAGATTTGAGATATCCTTCATGCTTGAACCGCCCACAAGCATATCATCAATGTACAGAAGAAGAATGATGTATGACATATCAAACTTCTTCAAGTAACAAACGTGGTCTGCATAACATCTCCTAAAGCCGTTTTTCGACACGAAACTGTCGAACTTCTTGTACCACTGCCTCGTGGCCTGCTTCAGGCCATATAAACTTTTCTTCAATCTGCACACCTTGTTCTCCTTTCCTGGTGTTACGTATCCTGTCGGCTGATGCATATATATCTCTTCTTCAAGGTCCCCATGAAGAAAAGTTGTCTTAACATCTAGCTGCTCTAGATGTAAGTCTTCTGTAGCCATTATACTCAAGACCATGCGAATCGTAGACATTTTCATCACAGGTGAAAATATTTTAGTGAAATCGATACCTGCCTTTTGTTGAAACCCTTTCACAACCAATCTGGCCTTGTACCGTTTCGAACCATCGTGCTCCTCCTTTAGTCTGTAAACCCACTTGTTATGAAAAGCTTTCTTACCCTTAGGTAAAGTGACTAGCTCCCATGTACGATTAGACTCAAGAGAGTCCATCTCCTCATCTATGTCCTGCTCTAACTTAACCCGTGTATCTGACTGTAACACCTCTTCAAAACATTTTGGCTCACTATTATTTGTCAGCAGTAGATAATATAAGAAGGGTGAGTATCGGACCGTGGGTCTCCTCTCCTGAGTAGACCTCTTCACAACCGGTGTATGTGGCTCTGCCTCATAATGCTCCTATGCATGATCATCCTGTGACGTTGTAACACCCGTGTCTGGTAACTCTTCCAACTCTACAAATTCCTTTTACTCGGCCTTATTTTCCTGCACACTGTCATTATACATCACTTTTTCATTGAAGACTACATCCTTGCTTCTGATGATTTTCCTGTTTTCTGCATCCCAAAACCTGTAGTCAAAATCATGCTACCTGTAGCCTATAAACGTGCACCTCCTAGACTTCGCATCCAACTTGTTTCTATATTCTGTATCAATGTGAAGATATGAAGTGCAACCGAACACTCTGAGATGTGCAAGGTTCACTTCTTTCCCAGTCCATGCTTCTTCTGGTAGCTCACCATCCAATGGTGCTGAGGGACTTCTATTGATGATATATGCGGCAATATTCACAGCATCTGCCTAAAAGGTCTTGGGCAACCCTGCATGTAATCTCATGCTCCTGACACGTTCAAGGATGGTCCTGTTGATGCGCTCAGCCACACCATTCTGTTGTGGTGTCCTTGGAATCATTTTCTTATGTTTGATTCCATTTGCTACACAATACTCTTTAAATCTCTTATCACATCACTCTCCCCCATTATCAGATCTGAGACATTTTACTGTTCTACCTGTCTCGTTTTCTACCATAACTTTCCACTTCTTAAATACATCAAATACATCAGATTTATGTTTCAAGAAATAGACTCACAGTTTCCTACTAGCATCATCAATAAATGAAACAAAATAACGTGAGCCACCAAGAGATAATACCTGTGCCGGTTGTTCACTCCCCAAGTGCAGGGTTGTGATGTAGTAATAAACTCGGTAAGACCGAGGTCGAATCCACAAGGACTGAAACCTGTACCTATTCTGAAACTAAGTAGAACTAGAACTAGATTAAGATGACATCTAAATCAAACATAATTTGAGGAAAATTTGTGAAGTATTAATTTAAAACTTAAGAGAAATTCAGAGAAGGAACACTAGGGATTCAGAGGATCCACTTGTAGAGATCAGGGAGATCTTATGCCTGGATTAAAAATCAGGAAAATTAACTGAACTGCCGTTGATATAGTTTTCAAGAGATGAGAGGTATATGAATTAGAATGGATTCCATCACCAAACCATGCCCAGGAGACAAAGCAAACAACAGAATTAAACTAATTACCAACCAATCAACATGTTTATGAAGGTTTAGGAAGGGTACTATCATCCGACCATGCCCAGGAGACGATGGTGAACAATAGAGCTTTCTGACATCATAAACATAAAGAGGAAAATAACATGCTCAAAGCTATCACTGACCCATTGTAATTTCAGTCACAACAGACCATTAACGACTAAAAACATTCCCTTAATAAAACCCAAATCAATATCAATTCAGTCTAAACAACGGCACAAGCAAAGAGGCCTCCCATCACACTACAAGCTTCACCTCTTAGCCCTAGCTAAGAGGTTCAGCCACGCATAAACATGATGTGGCTAGTTCCCTTAAAACAAAAAATAAAAATAAAAATAAATAAATAAAAGTACAAACTCTCTCCCTCTACTCCTGACGTCTCAGCCAAAATCCAGATAATCTCCTCCAGCCGTTCTCTCTCTCTCTTATATAAGCACCAGGTGGGGAGGTCGGTCGAGACTCCTTTACAAAACCAACAGCTTGCGCACGGCGAAACGCAAAATAGCTTGCGGTGCTTTGATCTTACGGTGGATTTCTTCCGAACTCTTCATCATCCAAACCGTTCAGACTCCTTAGGGCTGGTTGGTCATCCCATAAGAGGATTTTGAACGGCTGGGATCATTGGTCCGATCCCAGCCAAGATCGCTGATCGGCTCGCAAAATTCGGAGTTCTCCGATTTGCGTAAACAGAGAACGCACATTAGCTTGTGGTGGCATCAGTGGGGTCCACATCCTTCAGCGTCGGTGAAATCCACTCCGTCCATCAGTTCCTCCTTGAAAATACGATCAGACCTGGTCGGTTTTTCATCTATTTTGACGTGGCCCAGTACTTTGATCTTGTGGCAGTGATTCTACCATCCAACATATTTGCAATCTTTTTCTGGGATTTTTTAGATTAAAATCGATCAGAAATTGATCAAAATCCTTGTATGATTCGAATGGATGGATTGGATTTCTCCTCTGAATCAAAAGGGTGGCCCACTTAGATCGACCGCAGGTCCCTGTTGCGGAACAGAGACGACGTAGCGGGGCTGTGATGGTCGGTGGGCCCCAAATCAACGTCGGGTGGAAAATCCAGTCCATCCACTGGATTCCTCTCGTAAAACCGGTCGAGAATGATCACTTTTGTATGATTTCTATGTGGTCCACAAGAATTTTGCATTGCACCGTCCGTCATGCCTTTGAACGGACGAAAAAAACATCTTCATTGTCTTCCGAGATTCCGCCACCTAGGTGATGGTTGCACCCTTCCTATGGACGCAATGAACGGTCCAGATCCATCAAACGACTGATGGATGAGGCCCACAATTAAAAGAAATGGACGGCCCCACAATTAAAAGAAACGGACGGCCGCTGTCTGTCCGTTGTCTCCGTGTGGGAGATGGCGCGGGTCAGCGCCCGTGTTGACCGGCTCCAAATCCGTGTGGCGCACGTGGATTTTCCATGGTGCACATGCATCTTGCAATGTGGGGTCCACTGTGATATTTCTGAGAAATCTGCTCCATCCATCCAATTTGACACCTCATTTTAACGGTTGAGACCAAAATTGAAGCGTATCCAGAGATCAGGTGCGCCTAGAATCATGATTCTGAGGGCTGATCTGTCCATTAGGCCACTTTTCAGGGGGATCCACCGGTTTAAATTTTACGTGTACGGTTAATATAGGGCGTTCAGGCCACGTATGAAGTTTTGAACTGAACGGATGGTGGAAACCCTGAGATCTTGTATTCAGGGCCCTTTTCAGGCCTCTTTAAGGTGAACGACTTGATTTCCCTTGATCTCTGGTGTGTAATTTCGTCGATCTTGGTCCCCTGGGGTCCCATCCAATGCCTTGGTGATGCCCAAGCCTTAAATCCACGCTTTTAACACCATATTTCCATCCAAGCTCGTAAATACACCCTGCATCACAATTACGATTAGACGGGCCATTAAACAGTGTCATGCTCATAAATCCAGGTAATAACTGGGGTCTGATATGCAATATTTGATCCTCAACACAACCCCCAACCAGCATTTTGCTAGTCCCGAGCAAAATATGCGAAAATTAAGTTGAGAATTACAGGAGAATCTTTATGAATTTAAGTGATATTTCGAAAAAAACTTTTCAGATACTAGAATTCTAAGATTCATGAATGTTGATTATCAATTTCTCTTGGCCTCTCATGTACGGTGAATTTCATAATCAAGTTCAAATATTAATCCATAAACTAGAATAATTCTAAACATTGAGTTCCATAGGTGTATAGTGTAACCCTGCTTACCATCATTAAGAGATCCAATCATCTATTTCTATGACAACATTAATGATCGAAAGAGCATTCAGAACAACCTAAATCAGATCTTACCTTACAGATCATCCTTTTCATTCTTCCAGCTTTTGAGTTTTCTATTAAAGATACACCAAGAAAGGGAATCAAATCCTTACCTATAGGGAGCAAACCTATGGTGAAGACCGTATACCCAACCCTTTTTCACATATTATCCATGGGAAATTAAATCTACACCTATAGGGAGCAAACCTATGGTGAAGATTCTTCGCCTAACCTTTTTCAATGGTATCTTTTCCTTTCAATTGATCATGACGGGCAATTGTTCAAGTTGGTTCCTTCTATGCTTACTGATCACCAAATTAACCCTTCAATTTCAAACTGAAATCTTAATGTGTAATCGAGATGTGACATGTGAAATCATGACTCAATCAATGTTTAAAACCTCTAACCATGGACTAACAATTTAAATTTAACTGTGAAATCTAACCGATAACTGAATCCAAGAGTCATAAATTGCCAACATTACTTATCTTGTAATTCTAAATCCAAGATGGCCATCAAAATCACTTCGAATTCACAAGAATGTCCAGAAAAAATTTTAAAAATTTTCACAATTTTTGCTCAAGGCTAAGAAAAACACTGATTAGGTTACCTAATCTCCTACCCCCAACCTAAAATCTACATTGTCCTCAATGTAAAAGATATAAGTATGCCATGCATATGGGACAACGAAAGTAAAAGAGAAGTGATGGGAAGATAGTACCTGGATGAGAGACTTTTCCAAAAAAAATATCAGAAGAGAGTAAGTCAGCGCAAGGAGAAACCAACACAAGTAAAACACAAATAACAAAAATAAACTCCTACCTATACCACTTTCGCAGGTGCTATAGATTGCATTTAGCATATGCAACAAGCCTTTAAACCCCTAGGTTGCCCCTAGTGGACGAGTTGTAGTCTCGTGAGGGTATGCAGTAATGTTACCCACAAACATTGAACTAACTAGGAAAATGAAATAAATTGAAAAGCTAGGTTGCCTCCCAGGAGCGCTAAGTTTACTATCAATCCTAAAACAACATAAAGGAAACTACCCTAGTCCTAAGAAAGCAGGGAAAAACTACTAAGTCATGCGCAAGGTTCCTCTTCCGGCCAATATCGTGATAAATTTCGGAGTAGGTTTCTCAACAGGATCGTCCAAAAGCCCTTTTTGCAATAGGTTTGGCTGCCTTGGAGCTTAACTTTCTAGAGAAACTTATGTACCTCATTAAAAATTTGTCGTTGATTCGCCTGAGGTATCCACAGTATATATGATTCACCTGTGTCAGAAAAAGTTTCGAAGTTAGTATCCCATGGTGAATCAGAGACTATAGGTAGATAAAATTCAGAAAAATTTTCAAGAAATGGTGTAGTCTCAACACATTCCGAAGTTCCAAACTTCGGTTCAATTTTTAGCTCCTCCTCCCTTAATGGTAAGCAGTGAGGATCTGGGGAGGGAGGGGCGTCAAAGTAAGTCTCTCGGTCAGTGATGACTACCGAGATGTTGTCTTGCAACGCATTCACTTTGTCTCTTATCATGGGATCGTTTGAATCTGCAAAGTGTGCCAAGCAATCATCCAAAGCATTGGGACATTCAGTTGAGAGTGACTCATTCTCCACATTGAAGTGTGTGATGATCTGTTCAAGGATTCTATCGTTTTTAAAAGTAGATGAAAGTGCGCTCTCTTGTTCCAGCCCTGCACAAACAGATTAAGGATCAGTATACGAAGTATTGATGTGCGAACTCTGTTCATTGATACTACTCAGAAGAGGCCTGGTCTCGTCAAAATTCAACAGTTCAGATGGTGGCCTTAACTGGGTAGTTTTAAATTCCAGAGTCGTATCAAGTAACTCGTTCATCTGCTGAATTATATCATCATTCAATTTAGGGGAGTGATCCAAACATGTCTCACAAGAGATAGAAGGGTTGGTTGTAAGGAGCTCATCCACTTTTAAATCAGATATGTCAGGTGAGTGGAGTAGCTCATTATGACCACTCACTTCGTGCACTTCTTGATCATTGACCTGTACCAAACTTGAGATTAATTCCAAGGGAACTGGGCGTGAACATTCATGATCATCATCCCAATACGCATCATTGTCTAATTCTGTGCAGTGCACACTTGGGATGGGATCGCTTTCCTTACATTCTAAATTCGGTTGAGGTTCGAATAAACTAACCTCTACCTCATCATTGAGATCCTTTGTGTCATGTAAGGAAAGTGTGTCATCATCACTGTATTTGAAAGACAACCATGTCTCTTCCCCATTCTTTTGAACAGTCATTGAGATCGATTCATCGGAGAATTGAACCGTATGCTCATTAATGGAATCCAACTCCTCATTCCAAATTCCAGATTTTGTCAAAAGCGAGTGAGGATCACTTTCCTCGCATTGTATTTCTGGATTGGGCTGTGGCTGCGATGAACTAGCCTCTATTAACCTATCAAGGCGTGATTCAAGCTCTTTTATTAATTTTCTCATGTCCGCAGCAGAGTCTGTGTCACTTTGAGATGAATTCTCTTGGATCGATTTTGGTTGAATCTCAAAGGTAGGGGATCCAAGAGAATTATCACTATAACATGTTGTTGGTTCATCTTTCCGATATTGATGGTTCTACTGATTAAATTCGTACGGATCATGTGTGGGAGAATCTGATGGTTGGTAATACATATTATCACTCATAATATAGTCACGCATTGTTTTCTTTTTCTCGGATGATTGATAATAATTCTCACTTTCATAGTTATGATAACCCCAACACTCACGTACTGTCTTGTTAAGCCATGGGGTGTAATTATTCTCCGACATATGATCGCGTAAGGATTTCTTAACCGATGAAGCATTATACTCTGGTCGGTTCTCGATGATTGTTTCAGGAAAATTCTGAGACATAGGTTGATTTCTATCATCATTATCATCCCAATATAGATTATTCTTCTCAGCATACTGACGTTCCCACTCGTGCATATACATGATGAGTCCCCAACTCAAATCCTAAGAAAATAGAAGAAAAGGTCCTACAGCAGTATGGAAAGTAGGTAGAGGAGAAGTTAGAAGGAAGTTACCAAGTTAGAAATTCCTATGTTAAGATCCTGCAAAAGAAAACAAAAGAAATTAATTCCTAAAAATAGAAAATACAACCCTAAGCATAAAAATAGAAAAAGTAGAGAAATTAGAAAGATATCACCCAATTAGAAGTTTCTATCTTAGAATCCTACAAAACAAGAAAACAGGTTAGTTTCTATAAATCAGAAAAACCTAAACCTAAATTTAGTAAAATCCTAATCTTAATCTAATTCTAAAATCAATTAATTTCAGAAAATCGTAGCCGTCAGTCCTCGGCAACGGCGCCAAAAACTTGTTCACTCCCCAAGTGCAGGGTTGTGATGTAGTAATAAACTCGGTAAGACCGAGGTCGAATCCACAAGGACTGAAACCTGTACGTATTCTGAAACTAAGTAGAACTAGAACTAGATTAAGATGAAATCTAAATCAAACATAATTTGAGGAAAATTTGTGAAGTATTAATTTAAAACTTAAGAGAAATTCAGAGAAGGAACACTAGGGATTCAGAGGATCCACTTGTAGAGATCAGGGAGATCTTATGCCTGGATTAAAAATCAGGAAAATTAACTGAACTGCCGTTGATATAGTTTTCAAGAGATGAGAGGTATATGAATTAAAATGGATTCCATCACCAAACCATGCCCAGGAGACAAAGCAAACAACAGAATTATTACCAACCAATCAACATGTTTATGAAGGTTTAGGAAGGGTACCGTCATCCGACCATGCCCAGGAGACGATGGTGAACAACAGAGCTTCCTGACATCATAAACATAAAGAGGAAAAGAACATGCTCAAAGCTATCACAGACCCATTGTAATTTCAGTCACAACAGACCATTAACGACTAAAAACATTCCCTTAATAAAACCCAAATCAACATCAATTCAGTCTAAACAACGGCACAAGCAAAGAGGCCTCCCATCACACTACAAGCTTCACCTCTTAGCCCTAGCTAAGAGGTTCAGCCACGCATAGACATGATGTGGCTAGTTCCCTTAAAACAAAAAATAAAAATAAAAATAAATAAATAAAACTACAAACTCTCTCCCTCTGCTCCTGATGTCTCAGCCAAAAACCAGATAATCTCCTCCAGCCGTTCTCTCTCTCTCTTATATAAGCACCAGGTGGGGAGGTCGGTCGAGACTCCTTTACAAAACCAGCAGCTTGCGCACGGCGAAACGCAAAATAGCTTACGGTGCTTTGATCTTACGGTGGATTTCTTCCGAACTCTTCATCATCCAAACCGTTCAGACTCCTTAGGGCTGGTTGGTCGTCCCATAAGAGGATTTTGAACGGCTGGGATCATTGGTCCGATCCCAGCCAAGATCACTGATCAACCCGCAAAAGTCGGAGTTCTTCGATTTACGTAAACAGAGAACGCACATTAGCTTGTGGTGGCATCAGTGAGGTCCACATCCTTCAGCGTCGGTGAAATCCACTCCGTCCATCAGTTCCTCCTTGAAAATACGGTTAGACCTGGTCAGTTTTTCATCTATTTTGACGTGGCCCAGTACTTTGATCTTGTGGCAGTGATTCTACCATCCAACATATTTGCAATCTTTTTCTGGGATTTTTCAGATTAAAATCGATCAGAAATTGATCAAAATCCTTGTATGATTCGAATGGATGGATTGGATTTCTCCTCTGAATCAAAAGGGTGTCCCACTTAGATCGACCGCAGGTCCCTGTTGCGGAACAGAGACGACGCAGCGGCGCTGTGATGGTCGGTGGGCCCCAAATCAACGTCGGGTGGAAAATCCAGTCCATCCACTAGATTCCTCTCGTAAAACCGGTTGAGAATGATCACTTTTGTATGATTTCTATGTGGTCCACAAGAATTTTGCATTGCACCGTTCGTCGTGCCTTTGAACGGACGAAAAAAACATCTCCATTGTCTTCCGAGATTCCGCCACCTAGGCGATGGTTGCACCCTTCCTATGGACGCAATGAACGGTCCAGATCCATCAAACGATTGACGGATGAGGCCCACAATTAAAAGAAACGGACGGCCGCTGTCCGTCCGTTGTCTCCGTGTGGGAGATGGCGCGGGTCAGCGCCCGTGTTGACCGGCTCCAAATCCGGTGTGGCGCACGTGGATTTCCATGGTGCACATGCATCTTGCATTGTGGGGTCCACTGTGATATTTCTGAGAAATCTGCTCCATCCATCCGATTTGACACCTCATTTTAACGGTTGAGAACAAAATTGAAGCGTATCCAAAGATCAGGTGCGCCTAGAATCATGATTCTGAGGGCTGATCTGTCCGTTAGGCCACTTCCAGGGGGATACACCGGCTGAAATTTTACATGTACGGTTAATATAGGGCGTTCAGGCCACGTATGAAGTTTCAAACTGAACGGATGGTGGAAACCCTGAGATCTTGTATTCAGGACCCTTTTCAGGCCTCTTTAAGGTGAACGACTTGATTCCCCTTGATCTCTGGTGTGTAATTTCGTCGATCTTGGTCCCCTGGGGTCCCATCCAATGCCTTGGTGATGCCCAAGCCTTAAATCCACGCTTTTAACACCATATTTCCATCCAAGCTCGTAAATACACCCTGCATCACAATTACGATTAGACGGGCCATTAAACAGTGTCATGCTCATAAATCCAGGTAATAACTGGGGTCTAATATGCAATATTTGACCCTCAACACTGGTCCCCACACATCAGTGTGTACAAGCTCCAACAGATGCATCTTTGGAGCGCGTCCCATCTTCTTGAAACTTACCCTCTTCTGCTTGCCATACACGCAGTCCTCGCAAAATTCCAAATCAATAGCCTTCAGCCCTGGTAGTTTCCCTTTTTGACAATAGCACTTTCATCCCTTTCTCACTCATATGTCCCAACTTCTGATGTCATAACTGCCCATTCACTCCAGTTGATGCGACTGCGAGTGAACTATACTATCCTGAAGTCACATACAAAGTACCTTTCTTCTTACCTCGAGATATCACCAAGGCACATTTTGTGATCTTCCAGGAATTACTAGTAAATGTCGTCACATAACCGGTATCGGCTAACTGCCCCACTGAGATTAGATTCCTTCTCAAACTCCGTACATGTCTGACATCCTTCAATTTCAAAATTGTTCCGTCTTTCTGATTGACATGAACGTCTCCTTTTCCAACAATACTGCACGACTCATCATCACCCAGGTATACTCTCCCAAAGTCACCTGACACATAATTATGCAGAACTTCTTTGCATGAAGTGGCATGAAACGAAGCACCTGAGTCTATAACCTAAGACTCATTCCTCGCATCAAGAGACAAGATCAACGCCTCTGTGTCACCTCATCAGATAAATTTACTGAATCCTTCCTGCCTTGAGAGCTTCCTTCTTGTTTCTTAAGCGCCCTGCAATCACGTTTCATGTGCCCCTTCTTACCGCAATGCCAACACCCGTGTTTATTGTCTCCTTTGTTCAGCGATCTTCCTCTTCCTTCAACGTTTAGAGCATTCCCTGAATCCCCTAAAACTCTTGATGCCTTTCTTCTAGATTCTTCGCTGAGAATTAGACTGGCCACATCATCAAATTTCAGCTTTGTCGACCTTGAGGAATTGCTCACAGCAATCACCAAACCATCCCAACTGTCTGGTAAACTAGATAAGATCAATAACTCTCTGACCTCATCCTTAAAAATAATGCCAACGGATTCCAACTGGCTCGTGACTGTATTGAACTCGTTTAGATGTTCAGCCACGCTCCCACCATCTGACATCTTCATATTGAACAGCTGTTTCATAAGATGAACCTTGTTGGATGCTGAGGGTTTTTCATACATGGTGGCTAGGGCTTTCATTAATTCTTTTGTCGTTTTTACCTTGGATATATTGAAGGCGACGCTCTTAGACAAAGAGAGTCGGATCGTTCCTAAAGCCTTCCTATCCAGTAAAAATCATTCATCATCTGTCATCTTTTCTGGTTTCTTCTCTTTTCCTCCTAGAGGAATATAGAGGTCCTTCTGATACAGATAATCTTCCATCTGCATCTTCTAGAATGCAAAGTTTGAACCATCAAACTTCTCAATTCTAGTTTTCTCATCTTCCGCCATCGCTCCCAATAGAACTAAACCAATAGCTCTGATGCCAGTTGTTGCATAGCACGCCAACAACACGGTGAGCCTAAATCCAGTCTCAGGCCTCACCCACAAACGATAAACAGGAAGAAATATAAACTAGAAATAAATCAAAGCAATCCAAAACAAACCACAAGACAAGATATACGTGAAAAAATCCCAAACTATGGTAAAAAACCACGGATGCAAACTTCCACTATGAATAATGAAGATTACAAGGCAATATACTAACCTCTCCCTTGGAGATACAGAGAAAACCCTTTTCCCACACCTTAGAATAGCTCCCCAATATTCACCTTAACCCTAGAATAGCCCTAGGGACCCCAATTTATAGTTTTGGCAACTTCCCTTTCGCATCCCAGTTGCGAAAAGCAATCCCAACTTTCAATATTAATATTCATTTCTTTATTTCAGGATATCGTTGGTAACCAACAAGAGAATTCATGATAACCAAAGCTTGCCTCAAAGATAATCTTTTCATTCCTTCAGCTTTCGATTGATTTTTATTTTTTTATTTTTTTATTTTTTTATTTTATTTTATTTTTTTATATTAAAAGTAACACCAAGAAGGGAATCAAGTCCTCACCTATAAGGAGCAAACCTATTGGTGAAAACTGTATACCCAAATCTTTTTACATATTATCCATGGGGAATGAAGTCCACACTTATAGGGAGCAAACCTATAGTGAAGATTCTTTGCCTAACCTTTTTCAACGGTATCTTTTCCTTTTAATTGATCATGACGGGCAATTGTTCAAGTTGGTTCCTTCTATGCTTACTGATCACCAAATTAACCCTTCAGTTTCAAACTGAAATCTTAATGTGTAAGCGAGATGTGACATGTGAAATCATGACTCAATCAATGTTTACAACTTCTAATCATGGATTAATAATTCAAACTTAACTGTGAAATCTAACAAGCAACTGAATCCAAGAGTAGTAAATCACCAACATTCCATATCCTGTAATTCTAAATCAAAGATGGTCGTTAAATCACTTTGAATTCACCAGAAATTCCAGAAAAAAAAAAATTAAAAATTTTCACAATTTTTGCTCAAGACGAAGAAAATACTGATTAGGTAACCTAATCTCCCACCCCCAACCTAAAAGCTACATTGTCCTTAATGTAAAAGATATGAGTATGGAATGCGCATAGGACAACAACAGTAAATGTGAAATGATGGGAAGATAGTACCTGGATGATGAATTGTGAGGGACTTTCTAGGAGATCGCAGCATGGAATCCAATCAGCACGAGAGAGAAAGCAACACAAAACTAACAAAAATGAAATCCTACCTATACCACTTTCGCAGGCGCTCTCGATTGCATTTAGCGTATGCAACAAGCCTTTAAACCCCTAGGTTGCCCCTAGTGGACGAGTTGTAGTCTCGTGAGGGTTTGCAGCAATGTTACCCACAAACATTGAACTAACTAACTAGGAAAATGAAATAGATTGAAAAGCTGGGTTGCCTCCCAGGAGCGCTAAGTTTACCGTCTTCAGCCAGACAAATAAAGCAACTACCCTAGTCCTAAGAAAGCGATAGACCTACCTATACCTCCATCAGACTAGGAGATCAGTCCTGGAAAACAGGATCATTCAGAGGCGTGGACATGTCTTCTGAATCAAATTTCTCGACAAATAGTTTTAATCGATATCCATTTACCTTAAACTCCTTACCATTGTCGGGATCTCTTATCTCAACGGTCCCATGAGGATAAGCAGTAACAACAATGTAAGGGCTGGTCCAACGAGATCGAAGCTTACCTGGAAAGAGATGTAATCGAGAATTATACAAAAGGACTTTCTGACCTGGCGTGAATGATTTTCGTAGAATATGTTGGTCATGAAATGCCTTCATCCTGTCCTTGTAAATTCTCGAGTTCTCGTACGCGTCGTTCCGGATTTTTTCAAGTTCATTTAATTGAAGTTTGCGTAGCGAGCCAGCGTTGTTCAGATTGAAATTCAGATTTTTGATCGCCCAGTAGGTTCTATGTTCGAACTCTACAGGCAAGTGGCAAGCCTTCCCATAAACGAGTCTAAAGGGAGACATTCCAATAGGAGTTTTAGAAGCAGTACGGTAAGCCCATAAGGCATCGGTCAATCGAATTGACCAATCCTTACGGTCAGGGTTAACCGTTTTCTCCAAAATGTGTTTGATCTCCATATTGGAAATCTCAGCTTGCCTACTTGTCTGTGGGTGGTATGGGGTGCTCACTGTTCACTCCCCAAGTATAGGGTTGTGATGTAGTAATAATCTCGGTAAGACCGAGGTCGAATCCACAGGGACTGAAACCTGTATGTGATCTGAAACCAACTAGAACTAGAACTAGACCAAGATGAAATCTAAATCAATTATAATTTGAGGAATAATGGTGAAATAATTAACTAAACTTAAGAGAATTCAGAGGAAGAAACTAGGGATTCAGAGGATCCACTTGTAGAGATCAGGGAGATCTTATGCCTGCATCAAAACTCAACTGAACTTACTTGATATAGTTTCAAAGAGATGAAAGGTGTATGAATTAGAATGGATTCCATCACCAAACCATGCCCAGGAGACAAAGTAAACAACAGAATTAAACTAATTGACAACCAATCAGATGATTATGAAGGTTAGGAGGGGTACCGACATCCAACCATGCCCAGGAGACAATGGTAAACAACAAGGCTTCCTGACGTCATAAACATCAAAAGGAAAGGAACATACTCAAAGCTATCGCAGACCCATTGTAATTTCAGTCACAACAGACTATAAAAAACTAAAAGTATTCCCTTAAATAATCAAACTAGTATCAATTCAGTTCACAAAAAGAAATAAATTAAAGGCATAATGTAAAATCCCATCTCACTACAACTTCACCTCTTCAGCTCTTAGCCCTAGCTAAGAGGTTTAGCCCGACATGGATGGGCCAGATCTCTCCATAATAATAAAATAAAACTAGAAAGAAAGCAAAAACCTTAAGCACTTCTCCCTGCAGCCGCTCCACAAGCCCCAGCTCCACGTCCAAGCCACCAAGCCAAGCTGAGCTCTCTCCCACACTCTCTCTTTCTCTTACTTATAGTCAGCAAAGAGAATAGTTAGGTCGGTGGAGAGAGAGATTGTCCGTTTACGCAACAACAGTGCGTATTGGCGTCAGTGCGGAAACCTTTTGTACGCATCCCAGTCAGGTAAAAACTGAATCAGCAGCCATCTTTCCTTCCTTTCCTTTAAACAGACTTTGTCCCCTGGGAGGTTTTTTTCTTGATCTATAAGATGGATGGCCTGGATCAGCCATCTGATCAACGATGGTGGCCCACCTGGATTGACGCAGCTCGGTTTGCGAAACCGAGCACGCACCACCATTGCACTGTGAAAGTCGGTGGCCCTATAATCGGCGTCAGCGGTGAAATCCAATTCGTCCATTGGATTCACCTCGGAAAACCAGTTGGATATGGTCCGTTTTGGATCAGTTTCGATGTGGCCCACAGAGTTTTTCATATTACCGTTCGTCCTCCGTTTGGATGGTTGAAATCCAATCCACGCTATCTTCTAACATTCTGTCACCTAGGCTTGGATAATACGACATTTGGAAAACTAATGGACGGTCCGGATCTTCGAACTCCATGATGAGTGGGGCCCACTGAGTGGTCTCGACGTCGGACAGCATAAACGCTGTTTGTGTTTTTTTAAAAATCGGAAATAGAAGTCGGTGTGTCCCACTTCGGCTGACCGTATAAAGAATCACTCCCTTATTCTGTCATCTGCATTAGTTTCTGATCATGGGCCCAAGTTTGACGTAAATTCGTGGCTCAGATGGGCCACACCATCAATCGACGTCATGACGTTTTCCTTGCTACTGTGGTTTTGAATTTCAGTATGGATGCATGGAACTGATAGGGCTGTGGTCGAATTTCCCTCCTAGACACGATGAACCGTTTGGATCACCCAAAAGGATGATGGTGGTGGGCCTACTACATCATCAGCAGACGCCCCCGCGTTAAAGAAACAGAGGCCTTCCTTCTCTGTTTAGGAAGGTCGGGCGGCCGCGGGTCAAAGTCGGTTTGACCCGACTTTGCTTTCAGTGCACCTCATGTGCACATGTGCTATGCACACTCATCCCATGTAAATGGGTTCCACCGTGATGTCAAGAGACATCTGATCCGTCCATCCACTTTTCCAGCTCATTTAAATGGTTGGGACCAAAACTGGAGCATATTCAAATCCCGGGTGGGCCCCAATTCACCAATCTACGGACTGATCTGTCCATTGGCTCACTTCTGTAGGGATTCAAGAGCTGAAATTTGACGTGTACGGCTCATTTGTGGTCCTCAGGCAATGTATGAAATTCGGAGCCGATCAGATGGTGGAAACCCTGTGATCTTGCATTCTGGCTGACTTTCAGGCCACTTGAGCTTCAGTTTCTCGATTTTCGCGGATCCCTGGTGCGTAATTCCTTCAATCTTGGTCCCCTGGAGTCCGTCCCTTGTCTTGGTGATCCTTAAACGTTAAATCCATGCTTTTAGTATCCTTTTCAGTTCAGGCTCCTGAATTCACCTTGCATCACAAACATGATTAAAAATCAGGCGTTAAACAGTATCATGTTCATAATTCCAGGCATAACTAGGGTCTAATATGCGATATTTGACCCTCAACACAACCCCCAACCAGCATTTTGCTAGTCCCAACCAAAATATGCGAAAAATAAGTTGAGAATTATAGGACAATTTTAATAAACTTGAGTGATTTTTGCAACGATCCTGGTACCAGAATCCTAAGATTCATAAATGTTGATTATTAATTCTCTCCTGGACTTAAGCACACAGTAAGCTTCATAATCAAGTTCAAAGTATTAATTCATCAATTAGACAGTTTCTAAACATTAAGATCCATGGGTGTATAGTGTAATCTCGGCTCAACAACATTAATAAATCCAATTGTCAATTTCCATGATAACGTTGATGATCCAAAGAGCATTCAGGACAACCAAAACCTAAACCAGCACTTGCCTTACAGTTCTTTTTTTCATTCTTCCAGCTTTTGACTCTCTGTTTTTTTTTTTTTTTTTTTTTTTTTTTTTTGTAACGCCGAGGGGAATTAGATCTTCACCTATAGGAGCAAACCTATGGTGAAGATTAGTCATCCAATATTTTCTGAATTGCAACCATGGGGAGTCGAACATACACCTATAGGGAGCAAACCTATGGTGAAGTTCGTTCGCCCAACCCTTTCGCAGGCAGCTATCTTGTAGCTAGGTAATTTCTTTTTCTTCAGTTGATCATAACAGGCAAATTGTCCAAGATGGTTCCTTACATGCTTAGTGATTACCAAGTTAACCCTTCAATATCAAATGGAAACCTTAATGTGAGAGCGAGATGTGACATGTGAAATCATGACTCAATTAATGTTTACAACTTCCGATCATGGATTAATAATTTGAACTCAGCGGTGAAATCTACCAGACAACTAAATCCAAGAGTCATAAATTACCAACATCACGTATCTTATAAGTCTAAATGAAGGATATCCATCAAAATCACATCAAATTCACAAAGAAATTCCATAAAAAGATTTTTAAAATTTAAAAATTTTTCACAAATTTGCTCATGACCAAGAAAACACTAATTAGGAAACCTAATCTCCCACCCCCAACCTAAAATCTACATTGTCCTCAATGTAAAAGATATAACCATGCAATGCACATGAGACAACGGCAGTAAAGAAAAAGTGATGGGAAGATAGTACCTGGATGATGAATCGTGAGAGACATTCCAAGAGATCACAGCATGGAATCCAATCAACATGAGAGAGAGAGAGAGAGAGAGAGCAATGCAAAACTAACAAAATAAAATAAAATCCTATCTATACCACTTTCGCAGGTGCTCTCGAGTGCATTTAGCGCATGCAACAAGCCTTTAAACCCCTAGGTTGCCCCTAGTGGACGAGTTGTAGTCTCGTGAGGGTTTGCAGCAATGTTACCCACAAACATTGAACTAACAAATTAAGAAAAATGGAATGGCATGAAAAAGCTGGGTTGCCTCCCAGGAGCGTTAAGTTTACCGTCTATCCTAAAACAACATAAAGGAAACTACCCTAGTCCTAAGAAAGCAGGGAAAAACTACTCAGTCATGCTGCAAGGTTCCTCTTCTGGCCAGTATCTTAATAAGTTTCTCAGTAAGTTTCTCAACAAGATCATCCAAAAGCCCTTTTTGCAAAAGGCTTGGGCGCCCTGGAGCATGACTTTCCAGAGAGACTTATGTACCTCATAAGAAATTTTCCATTGCATTGATTGAGGTAACCAGAGTATGTACGATTCACCTGTGACAGAAGAAGTTTCAACGTTAGTATCCCATGGTGAATCAGAGACTATAAGTAGATAAAGTTTAGAAAACTTTGCAAAAAGTGATGTAGCCTCAACACATTTCGAAGTGTCAAACTTCGGTTCAATTTTCAGCTCCTCCTCCTTTAATGGTAGACGTTTAGGATCAGGGGAAGAAGGGGCTTCAAAATAAGGGTTCTCTCGGTCAGTGATAACTACCGAGATGTTGTCTTGCAAGGCATCCACTTTGTCTTTTGACATGGGATCGTTTGACTTTGCAAAGTGTGTCTAGCAATTATTAAAAGAGTCGGAAATTTTAGCTGAGAGTGACTTATTTTCCTCATTGAAGTCTGTAATGAGATGCGCAAGGACTCCCTCGCCCTTAAAAGTATATGAAGATATGCTCTCTTGCTCCAGCCCTGCACAGACATATTGAAGATCAATAGGGGAAGCATCGATGGGATCACTTTGTTCATTAAAACTGCTCAATCGAGGCGTTGAACTGTCCAACGTGTACAGCTCAGATGGTGGTCTCAATTGAGTGGTTTCAAGTTCCAGAGTCGTAGCGAGCAGCTCATCCTTCTCCCGGATCACATTATCATTCAATTCAAGAGAGTGGTCCAAATATGTCTCACAGAAGTTGGAAGGGTCGATTCTAATGAGCTCATCTTCCACTTTTAAATCAGACATGTTAGGTGAGTGGAGTAGCTCAGTATGACCGATCACTTCGTGTGCTTCTTGAGCATTGACCTGGACCATACTTGAGATTGATTCCAGGGGAATTTGGGTTGAGCTCTCATGAATCTCATCGCAATACTTCTCAGCTTACAATTCAGTGCAGTACACACTTGAGATGGGATCGCTTTCCTCACAATCTATTCCTAAATTCGGTTGAGGTTTGAATGAACTAACCTCTACCTCATCATTGAATTCATGTGTGTCAAGTAAGGAAGGTGTGTCATCATCACTGTATTTGAAAGACAACCATGTCTCTTCCCCATTCTTTTGAACAGTCATTGAGATCGACTCATCGGGGAATTGAACCATATGCTCATTAGCACAATTCAACTCTTCATTCCAAATTCCAGAATTCTCTAAAAGGAAGTTAGGATTGCATTGTATTTCTGGACTGGGTTGCAACTGGGGTGAACTAGCCTTGTTCTTCTTATTGAGGTGCGATTCAATTGCCTCTAATGATTTTATCATTTTCGCAACATGCTGGTTGAATTGTTCTAGATTAAAACATGAATCCTCTTGGATCGCTTCTGGTTGGTTCTCAAAAGTAGGGGATCTAAGAGAATTATCACTATAACATGTCGTTGGTTCATCTTTCCGACATTGATGGTTCCACTAATTAGAGTGATACGGATCATGTGTGGGAGAATCTGATGGTTGGTAATACATATTATCACTCACAATATAATCACGCATTGTTTTCTTTTTCTCGGATGAGTGATAATAATTCTCACTCTCATAGTTATGATAACCCCAACATTCACGTACTGTCTTGTTAATCCGTGGGGTGTAATTGTTCTCCTGCATATGATCGCGTAAGGATTTCTTAACCGATGAAGCGTTATACTCTGGTCGGTTCTCGATGATTGTTTCAGGAAAATTCTGAGACATAGGTTGATTTCTATCATAATTATCATCCCAATATAGATTATTCTTCTCAGCATACTGACGTTCCAACTCGTACATATACATGACGAGTCCCTCAATCTGAATCTATTCTTAAGAAAAATAAAAGAAGAAAAAAAAATCCTACAGCAGTATGGAAAGTAAGAGGAGGAGAAGTTAGAAGGAAGGTACCAATTGAGAAGTTCCTATGTTAAGATCCTGCAAAAGAAAACAAAAGAGATTAGTTTCTAAAAAGAATACCTAGAATAAGAAAGTTTCTAAAAATAAAATAAAAGAAAGATGAGTTAGTTACTAAAGTTAGAAAGAGTTTCTAAAACGGGAAATAACTAATCTAGTTTTTTTTTTTAAAAAAAAAAAACAAAAGAGGAAAGTTTCTAAAAATAAACTAGTTCCTAAAAATAGAAGAATACCTAGAATTAGAAAGTTTCTAAAAGGAGAAAATAAAACCTAAAATTAGAGTGTATCTAAAGATAATTAGGAAAGTTCTAAACCTAAAGTTAGAAAGTTAAAAAAACTAATCCTAAAATAGAAAGTAATGTTAGTTTCTAAAAAGGAAAAATTTTCTAGAATTAAAAGAAGACCTAGAATTAGAAAATTTCTAAAACTCAAACCCTATTTCTAAAAATAGAAAAAGTAGAGGAATTAGAAAGGGATTACCAAATTAGAAGTTTATGTCGGGATCCTACAAAACAATAAAACAGGTTAGTTTCTAGAAATCAGAAAAACTAAAAACTAAAGTTAGAAAAAAAAAATCCTAATCTTAAACTAATCCTAAGACTAATTAATTTCAGAGAACTGTAGCTGTCAGTCCCCGGCAACGGCGCCAAAAACTTGTTCACTCCCCAAGTATAGGGTTGTGATGTAGTAATAATCTCGGTAAGACCGAGGTTGAATCCACAGGGACTGAAACCTGTACGTGATCTGAAACCAACTAGAACTAGAACTATACCAAGATGAAATCTAAATCAATTATAATTTGAGGAATAATGGTGAAATAATTAACTAAACTTAAGAGAATTCAGAGGAAGAAACTAGGGATTCAGAGGATCCACTTGTAGAGATCAGGGAGATCTTATGCCTGCATCAAAACTCAACTGAACTTACTTGATATAGTTTCAAAGAGATGAAAGATGTATGAATTAGAATGGATTCCATCACCAAACCATGCCCAGGAGACAAAGTAAACAACAGAATTAAACTAATTGACAACCAATCAGATGATTATGAAGGTTAGGAGGGGTACCGACATCCAACCATGCCCAGGCGACAATGGTGAACAACAAGGCTTCCTGACGTCATAAACATCAAAAGGAAAGGAACATACTCAAAGCTATTGCAGACCCATTGTAATTTCAGTCACAACAGACCATAAAAAACTAAAAGTATTCCCTTAAATAATCAAACTAGTATCAATTCAGTTCACAAAAAGAAATAAATTAAAGGCATAATGTAAAATCCCATCTCACTACAAGCTTCACCTCTTAGCCCTAGCTAAGAGGTTTAGCCCGACATGGATGGGCCAGATCTCTCCATAATAATAAAAAATAAAACTAGAAAGAAAGCAAAAACCTTAAGCACTTCTCCCTGCAGCCACTCCACAAGCCCCAGCTCCACGTCCAAGCCACCAAGCCAAGCTGAGCTATCTCCCACACTCTCTCTTTCTCTTACTTATAGTCAGCAAAGAGAATAGCCAGGTCGGTGGAGAGAGAGATTGTCCGTTTACGCAGCAACAGTGCGTATTGGCGTCAGTGCGGAAACCTTTTGTACGCATCCCAGTCAGGTAAAAACTGAATCAGCAGCCGTCGTTCCTTCCTTTCCTTTAAACAGACTTTGTCCCCTGGGAGGTTTTTTTCTTGATCTATAAGATGGATGGCCTGGATCAGCCATCTGATCAACGATGGTGGCCCACCTGGATTGACGCAGCTCGGTTTGTGAAACCGAGCATGCACCACCATTGCACTGTGAAAGTCGGTGGCCCTATAATCGGCGTCAGCGGTGAAATCCAATTCGTCCAATGGATTCACCTCGGAAAACCAGTTGGATATGGTCCGTTTTGGATAAGTTTCGATGTGGCCCACAGAGTTTTTCATATTACCGTTCGTCCTCCGTTTGGATGGTTGAAATCCAATCCACGCTATCTTTTAACATTCTGTCACCTAGGCTTGGATAATACGACATTTGGAAAACTAATGGACGGTCCAGATCTTCGAACTCCATGATGAGTGGGGCCCACTGAGTGGTCTCGACGTCGGACAGCGTAAACGCTGTTTGCGTTTTTTTAAAAATTGGAAATAGAAGTCAGTGTGTCCCACTTCGGCTGACCGTATAAAGAATCACTCCCTTATTCTGTCATCTGCATTAGTTTCTGATCATGGGCCCAAGTTTGACGTAAATTCGTGGCTCAGATGGGCCACACCATCAATCGACATCATGATGTTTTCCTTGCTACTGTGGTTTTGAATTTCAGTATGGATGCATGGAACTGATAGGGCTGTGGTCGAATTTCCCTCCTAGACACGATGAACCGTTTGGATCACCCAAAAGGATGATGGTGGTGGGCCTACTACATCATCAGCGGACGCCCCCGCTTTAAAGAAACAGAGGCCTTCCTTCTCTGTTTAGGAAGGTCGGGTGGCCGCGGGTCAAAGTCGGTTTGACCCGACTTTGCTTTCAGTGCACCTCATGTGCACGTGTGCTATGCACACTCATCCCATGTAAATGGGTTCCACCGTGATGTCAAGAGACATCTGATCCGTCCATCCACTTTTCCAGCTCATTTAAACGGTTGGGACCAAAACTGGAGCATATTCAAATCCCGGGTTGGCCCCAATTCACCAATCTACGGACTGATCTATCCATTGGCTCACTTCTGTAAGGATTCAAGAGCTGAAATTTGACGAGTACGGCTCATTTGTGGTCCTCCGGCAATGTATGAAATTCGGAGCCGATCAGATGGTGGAAACCCTGTGATCTTGCATTCTGGCTGACTTTCAGGCCACTTGAGCTTCAGTTTCTCGATTTTCGCGGATCCTTGGTGCGTAATTCCTTCAATGTTGGTCCCTTGGAGTCCGTCCCTTGTCTTGGTGATCCTTGAACGTTAAATCCACGCTTTTAGTATCCTTTTCAGTTCAGGCTCCTGAATTCACCTTGCATCACAAACATGATTAAAAATCAGGCGTTAAACAGTATCATGTTCATAATTCCAGGCATAACTAGGGTCTAATATGCAATATTTGACCCTCAACACTCACCTTATGAGAGATACTGTATTTCTTCATTAAACTCTCGAATGGCCTATTACAAAAGTGTAAGCCCCCATCACTAATGATGGCTCGAGGCGTTCCGAATCGGGAAAGGATGTTTTCTTTTAAGAATTTAATGACCGTGCGATGGTCATTAGTTTGACATGGAATCGCTTCGACTCATTTAGTGACAGAGTCCACGACAAGCAAAATATATAAATTTCCAAAGGATTGGGGGAATGGCCCTATGAAATCGATGCCCCAGCAATCAAATGCCTCTATGATAAGAATAGGATTCAAGGGCATCATATTTCGATGGGACAATGCTCCCAATTTCTGACAACGCTCACAAGCTTTGCAAAACTCATGAGTGTCCCTGAACATAGTGGGCCAATAAAAGCCACACTGCAGAATCTTGGCCGTGGTCTTTTTTACAGAAAAGTGACCACCACAGGCCTGTGAGTGACAGAAGGAGATGACACTTTGATGTTCATCGTCTGGCACACATCTCCTCAAGATTTGGTTTGGGAAATATTTAAACAAGTATGGATCTTCCTAGAAGAATTTGCGCACCTCGGTGAAAATTTTCTTCTTATCTTGCGCAATCCAATGTGTCGGTATGGAACTTGTAGCAAGATAATTAGCAATATCAGCGAACCAAGGTGAATGGGAGACTCTGAACAGTTGTTCATCAGGGAACATGTCATTGATATGGGTCGCCTCAAGGGAATCAGAGGTATTAAGGCGAGAAAGGTGATCGGCCACTACGTTCTCTACTCCATTTTTATCTTTAATTTCCAAATCAAATTCTTAGAGTAGAAGGATCCATCGTATCAGGCGGGGCTTAGAATCATTCTTAGAAAGAAGATACTTCAATGCCGCATGATCTGTATAGATAATGATCTTGAATCCGATCAAGTAGGACGTAAATTTATCCAAAGCAAACACTACGGCTAAGAGTTCCTTTTCCGTAGTCGAGTAGTTCACTTGGGCAGGATTTAAAGTCCTACTCGCGTAATGGATGACGTAGGGCCTCTTATCTTTTCTCTGGCCTAGCACCGCTCCAAGAGCATAATCAGAAGCGTCGCACATAAGCTCAAAAGGAAGGCTCCAGTTGGGTGGCTGCATGATGGGTGCAGTGGTTAACGTGCCTTTAAGCTTGGTGAAAGCTTCCTGGCATTGTTCAGTCCACTCATATGGAACATCCTTTTGAAGAAGATTACATAAAGGACGAGAGAGGAGACTAAAGTCCTTTATGAATCGCCTGTAAAATCCTGCGTGTCCTAAGAAGGATCGCACGTCCCTGATGTTCTTGGGTGGAGGCAGGTTAGAGATAAGATCGATTTTTGCCTTATCTGCCTCAATTCCTTTGGACGAGATGATATGTCCAAGGACAATCCCCTTATGAACCATGAAATGACACTTCTCCCAATTAAGTACCAAATTCTTTTCTTCACATCTTTTTAGCACACATTTGAGATTCTCTAAGCACTCGCTGAAAGATGAACCGAAAACAGAGAAATCGTCCATAAAGACTTTTAGATATTTCCCCACCATGTCAGAAAAGATACTCAGCATACATCGCTGAAAGGTGGCAGGGGCATTACATAACCCGAATGGCATCCTTCTGTAAGCAAAGGTGCCATAAGGGCAGGTAAATGTGGTCTTTTCCTGGTCCTCAGGAGCGATTTCAATTTGATTATAGCCCGAATACCCGTCAAGGAAACTGTAATAGGAATGACCGGCTAACCTTTCCAGGAACTGATCAATGAATGGCAAAGGAAAGTGGTCTTTCCTTGTGACGGTATTTAATTTCCTGTAGTCAATGCATATTCTCCAACCAGTAGTGACTCTAGTTGGCACGAGTTCATTTTTAGCATTGGCTACGATGGTGATTCCGGACTTCTTAGGAACCACCTGAGTTGGACTTACCCATTGACTATCAGATATAGGATATATGATACCCACATCCAATAGTTTGAGGACCTCGGCCTTAACCACTTCCTTCATGTTTGGATTTAGTCTACGTTATGGTTGTCGAGCGGTCTTCGCATTATCCTCAAGATATATGCGGTGAGTACAAATCGAGGGGTCGATTCCCTTGAGGTCCGCGATCGTCCATCCAAGGGCTCCCTTATGCTGAATGAGAGTAGCTATGAGCATACTCTCCTGTTCTTTCTCCAGGTGGGCAGAGATCACCACCGGGTATGTTTCATCTTGACCTAAATAGGCATATTTCAAATCAGAGGGCAAAGGTTTTAGGTCAAGCTTTGGTGCCTTGAGGTTAGACGGTAGAGGCACTACATCAGTTTGTGGCAATTCTTGAAATGGTGGCCTCCACCGGTTAACTTCAAGTACCGGTGCAGTATCCAGCAAGGCACACGTCTCCCTAATCATATCATCATCAAACTCATGGGAGTGGGCCAGGCACGTCTCTAGAGGGTCGGAGGATAAGGTCAGAGGTGTTGTATCTTCCACAAAAGAGTCAATCATGTTAATGTCGTGGATATCGTCATCATCCTCTGAGTTGTTACCGTTATTGAAAAAGATGTTTGACTCCAATGTAAAATTTCCAAAAGACATAGTCATGACACCATTCCTGCAATTGATAATTGCATTTGATGTGGCAAGGAATGGGCGACCAAGAATGACGGGAATATGAGTGCTCATGTTATTGATGGGTTCGGTGTCCAGGATGATAAAATCTACAGGGTAGTAAAATCTATCGACTTGGACTAACACATCCTCAATAATCCCTCTTGGTACACGAACAGAGCGGTCGGCAAGTTGTAGTGTGGTTAGGGTGGGTTTTAACTCACCCAAGCCTAACTGTTTGTATACCGAGTAGGGAATCAGATTGACGCTCGCTCCTAAGTCAAGAAGTGCGTGATCAATTCGATGGTTCCCGATTACACATGATATGGTTGGGCTATCGGGATCCTTGAATTTCTGCGGCGCGTCTTGCTTCAGGATGGCACTCACTTTCTTAGTCAAGAAAATCTTCTTTTAAATACTCTGTCGTCTTTTGGTCATACATAGGTCTTTCAGAAATTTTGCATATGAAGGAATCTGTTTTACGACATCAAGTAGAGGAATGTTGACTTTCACTTGTTTCAACACCTCTAAAATATCCTGAGAGTTAGAAAGACGTTTTGGTGCAACCAACCGTTGGGGGAACGGAGCAACTGGCTTCTCTAGAAGTTCCGATTCTAATTTTTGTGGGGTATCACTAAATCCATCATTATTATCCTCTTCTGGTTCTTGAGGCTTTTCGGGCCTAACTGGAACGGTTTTATCAATGATCTTCTTACTCCTAAGAGTGGTGATGGATTTAGCGTGCCCCATTTGATTTGAGGAGCTAGGATTGTTTATATCTCATACTACGGTTTAGAATTGGGGAGAGGTTGTACAGGAAGCATCCCCTTTTCTATAACCGTCATACGAGAATCTATCTTTTGCATAAAATCTGTAAATCCTTGCATCGCCTGAGCCAGCTCTTGTATGGAATTTTGAACCGGTTCTTCTTGAGGTTTCCCCTGAATTGGATTTTGATTGAAAAAACCTTGGGGGGTAGCCGTTTGTCCATTTCTCCAACTAAAGTTTGGATGATTTTTCCAACCAGGATTGTATGTATTGGAGTTAGGTCCAGTAAAAGGTCTTTGATAGTTGTTCACGGCATTGGCTTGTTCATTCAATACTCCTCGAAAGGCAGGTATTGTAGGACAGTTTTCAGTTGTGTGAATGTTGCAATCACAGATGCCGCAACAATTCATTGACCTTATCCTTCTTTCCTTCCATGGCCTCAAATTTTTTTTATGAGATTAGTCACTTTATAATTGAGATCATCCTCTTCTTTCAGGAGATACAATCCACCTTTCTCCTTAGATTGAGTTGGCCTAGACGTGGTGTTTGATTTTGGGTAATAGTCCCAAGATTGTGTTTTTTCAGCCAGACTGTCGAGGTAGTCCCATACCTCGTCGACGTCTTTATTAATGAACTCTCCATTGCACATTGTCTCAACCATTTGGCGCATGGAAGATGTCAGTCCATCGTAGAAAAAATATGTAATGTGTCACATTTCAAAGCCGTGTTGTGGGCATGAACTGACCAGATCCTTAAACCTTTCCCAACATTGGAAGAATGTTTCATCTTCCTTTTGGGTAAAGTTCATGATTGCTTTTCTGAGGGTAATTGTTTTATAATGTGGGAAGAATTTCTTTATGAATTCCCTCTGCATATCATTCCATGTGCCAATGGATCGAGGACGCAATGAATGTAGCCACATCTTAGCCTTCTCTTTCAAGGAAAAAGGAAAGAGTTTCAGCCTGATTGTATCCTCGGATACATTGGGAAAGTATAAGGTGGCTATAATCTCATCGAACTCTTTCAAATGTAAGTATGGACTTTCTGATTCAAGCCCATAAAATTTAGGAAGGAGTTGGATAACTCCTGGCTTGATATCCATCTGTCCTGTGTTTTCAGGAAAATCATACATGAGGACGTACTCACCCCCGCCGGTTGTAAATAATCTCGTAAAGTACGAGGCGGGGGGTGCTTGATGCACCTCATTCTCATCATGTACTTCCTCATCCCTATGGTGAGGTAGTGCTTGAGGTTGATTTGCAGTCATAACCTCAATTAACTCAGGGGAATTCGAGCGATGTCTAGTCCTGTGATGGACAGTTAACCCCTCGACTATCCTCCTTCAGTCAAGAGACGTCGAGTGTTGTCACGAGCCCACTTGAGCATGAAACACTCGCAGCCCTCAATTGATTTCTAACCTAATCCTAAGAAAGAAAAATAAACTAGAAAGAAGAGAGGGTTGGAAGGAAGTTACCAAATTGAAGTCCCTAAGTTAAAACCTGCAAAATAAAACAAAACAAGTTAGTTTCTAAGGATAGTAAGCCTAAGAGTGAAAAATTCTTAAGATGAAAAATAGTAATCAACTAAGTTTTAAACTTAGAAAAGAGCAATCCCTAGAAAAAAAGTAGAAAACTTCTAAACAAATTAGGAAATTCTAAACTAGGAAATAAGTGAGTAATGAAAGAAATTTGAGAATTAGAAAGAGCTTACCAAATTAGAAATTAAAAACCTATAAAGCAGGAAAGTTAGTTTCTAAACAAAAAATTTCTAATAATAAAATAGGAGACAAGATTAGATTCTAAAAGAATTTAGAATTAGAAATTACCTAAAAAGGAAGACAAATCCTACTCTGTAAATAGAAAGGAAAGAAGAAGAAAGTTACCAATTTAGAAGTCTATCGGAGTCTACAAAACAGGAGAATTGGGTTAGTTTCTAAAAAGGAAACAAAGACTATCTAACACTTAAAGAAATTAGACAGTTACTAAAACTAGGAAATTTCTAAAAGGAAAGCCTAGAAATTCTAAAACTAAAAAAATCCTAAAATTAAAAGAGTCCTAATCTTACACTAATCCTAATACCAGTTAATTTCAGAAAATCGTAGCCGTCAGTCCCCAGCAACGGTGCCAAAAACTTGTTCACTCCCCAAGTGCAGGGTTGTGATGTAGTAATAAACTCGGTGAGACCAAGGTCGAATCCACAGGGACTGAAACCTGTACGTAATATGAAAATAACCAGATCTAGAACTAGGCTAAGATGAAGTGTAAACCAATTGTGATTTGAGGAATAATGGTGAAATAATTAAACTAAAATTTAAGAGAATTCAGAAGTGGGAAACTAGGGATTCAGAGAATCCACTTGTAGAGATCAGGGAGATCTACATTTGATTCATGAAATCAACTGAACTTCCTTTGATGTAGTTTTGAAAAGATGAAAGGTATATGAATTAGAATGGATTCCATCACCAAACCATGCCCAGGAGACAAAGTAAACAATAAAATTAAACTAATTACCAACCAATCAATGTATGAAGGTTAGGAAGGGTACCGTCATCCGACCATGCCCAGGAGACGATGGTGAACAACAGGGCTTCCTGACGTCATAAACTAAAGAGGAAAAAACATGCTCAAAGCCATCGCAGACCCATTGTAATTTCAGTCACAACAGACCATTAAAGACTAAAAACATTCCCTTAAAAAATAAAAAATAAAATCCATTCAGTCTAAACCAAAGACACAAGTATAAATCCTCCCATCACGCTACAAGCTTCACCTCTTAGCCCTAGCTAAGAGGATTTAGCCGACCATAATGGAGTTAGACATCTCAACAGAAATACTAAGGAGAGACAATAAATAAAAAGAAAGAAATTACTCTACTCTCTCTCTCTGCTTCTATCCACGTCCAGCCCAAGCCAACTCCGAGTCGATCCCCCCATCACGTTCTTTTCTTTCCTTTATATAAGAGAAGGAGATCGGTGCTGCCTTCCGCAAGGTATAACAAGTGCGGAGCCTTTACGCGGTCCCTGCGTAACATGCCTATGCTAAACTGAAAGTGGAGCCCATTATCAGGTTTTGCTGTGAAATCCAATCCGTTCATTGAAGTCGGCACGAAAAACTAGTCGTGAATATACCGTTTCTATTCTGTTTTGTTGCGGCCCACCAAACTTTCTGTGCCACCGTTTATACATTGTCAGACTGTTGAGATCATCCCAGTGGTTGTGCTCTCGAACATTTGATAACTAGGCTTGGATGAGAGGTCCCTTAGGCTCCTAATGGACGGTCTAGATCGGGCCATTAATGCATGTTGGGCCCCATAAAAATCCCTTCGCAGGCTCTGTTGCGAAACAGAGCCTACGCAAACGGCGCTGTGATGATGGTGGGTCCCATCTCGGTGTCGAGTGGAAAATCCACTCCGTCCATAATATTCCTGACAAAAAAACTGTTTAAGAGGGCCGAAGCCGACCTGATTTCTGCGTGGCCCTCAAAACTTTGCGTTGCACCGTCCAATCCTGCGTCTACACCTCCATGTTCGTGTAGCATCCGGGAAAAACAGGAGGTGAATCAAGGTACGGTCTGTTTGACGTTCTAAAACGAATGGACGGTTCGGATTTACCATGTGATCGACGGTGGTGGCCCACTAGATATCAGCCGCAACTCCCTGACGCGAAACAGAGCTTCCGCCTCCGAATAAAAGATGTTTGAGGGACCCCAAAGTGATGAGTTTGATAAAATCCACCATGTCCATTGAATTCCTGGCGAAAATCTAGTCAGGAATGGACGATTTTAGAGTGTAGTTGGCGTGGTCCACTGAACTTTGCTCACTGCCGTCCATCCTACGATTTATAGCTAGGATCTTCCGTTAGCTTGCATGAGGACAAACTGACACCTAGGAGAGGGTTTTTGTCCCCCTATGGACACAATAGACGGTACTGATCATCCATTTGGATGATGTGTGGGGCCCACTAGCCAAAAAAAATCAGACAGCATTGGACGCTGTCTCCATGAAGAAGAAGGTGCGGGTCAGCCCGGCTTTGACCGGGCTGACCGTCTGGTGCGGCGCGGGCGCGTGTACCTCATGTACACGCGCTGTACATGCAGAGTCCACTGTGATGTTCATAAAAAATCTGCTCCGTCCATCCATTTTGACACACAGTTTAAGGGTGTGATACCAAAATTGAAGTATATCCAGATGTCAGGCGGGCCCCAGATGAGTGATTTTGTGGGCTGATCTATCCGTTGGGCTGCTTTCACAAGGATCCAACGGCCAAAATTCGACGTGTACAGTTAATTTATGATCCTGAAGCCATGTATGGAGTTTTGAGCCAAGCGGATGGTTAGAACCCTGTGATCTTGCATTTCGGACCCATTTTAGGCCACTTGAGCTCCAGTTTTTTGGATTTTCTCGGATCTCTGGAGTGCACGTTCGTCGATCTCGGTCCCCTGGAGTCCGCCCCTTGCCTTTGGTATCATCAGAGCATTCAATTCATGCATTTAACACCCTTTTTAAGTCCAAGCTCATAAATACACCTTGCAACACAAACACGAATAAATCGGGCTGTTAAACAGTTTCATGGTTGTAATTCCATGTAATAACTGGGGTCTAATATGCAATATTTGACTCTCAACAGCTATGTACTCTGCCTGTGACAAAACCAGTTTCTTATTTTCTTTGTCACGCTTTATCCTCATGCCTAGGATTTATTTTGCAGCTCCTAAATCCTTCATGGCAAATTCTCTAGACAGTTGCCTTTTGAGATTTGAGATGTCCTTCATGCTTGAACCGGCCACAAGCATATCATCAACGCACAGAAGAAGAATGATGTATGACGTATCAAACTTCTTCAAGTAACAACAGTGGTCTGCATGACATCTCCTAAAGCCGTTTTCCGACACGAAACTGTCGAACTTCTTGTACCATTGCCTCGTGGCCTGCTTCAGGCCATATAAACTCTTCTTCAGTCTACACACCTTGTTCTCCTTTCCTGGTGTTACGTATCCTGTCGGCTGATGCATATATATCTCTTCTTTAAGGTCCCCATGAAGAAAAGTTGTCTTAACATCTAGCTGCTCTAGATGTAAGTCTTTTGTAGCCACTATACTCAAGACCATGCGAATCGTACACATTTTCATCACAGGTGAAAATATTTCAATGAAATCGATACCTGCCTTTTGTTGAAACCCTTTCACAACCAATTTGGCCTTGTACCGTTTCGAACCATCGTGCTCCTCCTTTAGTCTGTAAACCCACTTGTTATGAAAAGCTTTCTTACCCTTAGGTAAAGTGACTAGCTCCCATGTACGATTAGACTCAAGAGAGTCCATCTCCTCATCTATGGCCTGCTCCAACTTAACTCGTGTATCTGACTGTAACACCTCTTCAAAACACTTTGGCTCACTATTATTTGTCAGCAGTAGATAATATAAGAAGGGTGAGTATCGGAACGTGGGTCTCCTCTCCCGAGTAGACCTCCTCACAACTGGTGTATGTGACTCTGCCTCATAATGCTCCTATGCATGATCATCCTGTGACGTTGTAACACCCGTGTCTGATAACTCTTCCAACTCTACGAATTCCTTTTACTCGCCTTATTTTCTTGCACACTGTCATTATACATCACTTTTTCATTGAAGACTATGTCCTTGCTTCTGATGATTTTCCTGTTTTCTGCATCCCAAAACCTGTAGTCAAAATTATGCTACCCGTAGCCTATAAACGTGCACCTCCTGGACTTCGCATCCAGCTTGTTTCTGTGTTCTGCATCAATGTGAAGATATGAAGTACAACCGAACACTCTGAGATGTGCAAGGTTCACTTCTTTCCTAGTCCATGCTTCTTCTGGTAGCTCACCATCCAATGGTGCTGAGGGACTTCTATTGATGATATATGCGGCAGTATTCACAGCATCTGCCTAAAAGGTCTTGGGCAACCCTGCATGTAATCTCATGCTCCTGGCACGTTCAAGGATAGTCCTGTTGATGCGCTCAGCCACACCATTCTGTTGTGGTGTCCCTGGAATCATTTTCTTATGTTTGATTCCATTTGCTGCACAATACTCTTCAAATCTCTTATCACAGTACTCTCCCCCATTATCAGATCTGAGACATTTTACTGTTCTACTTGTCTTGTTTTCTACCATAACTTTCCACTTCTTAAATACATCAAATACATCAGATTTATGTTTCAAGAAATAGACCCACAGTTTCCTACTAGCATCATCAATAAATGAAACAAAATAACGTGAGCCACTAAGAGATAATACCTGTGCCGGTCCCCACACATCAGTGTGTACAAGCTCCAACAGATGCATCTTTGGAGCACGTCCCATCTTTTTGAAACTTACCCTCTTCTGCTTGCCATACACGCAGTCCTCGCAAAATTTCAAATCAATAGACTTCAGCCTCGGTAGTTTCCCTTTTGACAATAGCACTTTCATCCATTTCTCACTCATATGTCCCAACTTCTGATGTCATAACTGCCAATTCACTCCAGTTGATGCGACTGCGAGTGAACTATACTATCCTGAAGTCACATACAAAGTACATTTCTTCTTACCTCGAGATATCACCAAGGCACATTTTGTGATCTTCCAGGAATCACTAGTAAATGTCGTCACATAACCGGTATCGGCTAACTGCCCCACTGAGATCAGATTCCTTCTCAAACTCCGTACATGTCTGACATCCTTCAATTTCAAAATTGTTCCGTCTTTCTGATTGACATGAACATCTCCTTTTCCAACAATACTGCATGGCTCATCATCACCCAGGTATACTCTCCCAAAGTCACCTGACACATAATTATGCAGAACTTCTTTGCATGAAGTGGCATGAAACGAAGCACCTGAGTCTATAACTTAAGACTCATTCCTCGCATCAAGAGACAAGATCAACGCCTCTGTGTCACCTCATCAGATAGATTTACTGAATCCTTCCTGCCTTGAGAGCTTCCTTCTTGTTTCTTAAGCGCCCTGCAATCATATTTCATGTGCCCCTTCTTGCCGCAATGCCAACACCCGTGTTTATTACCTCCTTTGTTCAGCGATCTTCCTCTTCCTTCAACGTTTAGAGCATTCCCTGAATCCCCTAAAACTCTTGATGCCTTTCTTCTAGATTCTTCGCTGAGAATTAGACCGGCCACATCATCAAATTTCAGTTTTGTCGACCTTGAGGAATTGCTCACACACAAACCAACCAAACCATCCCAACTGTCTGGTAAACTGGATAAGATCAATAACTCTCTGACCTCATCCTCAAAAACAATGCCAACGGATTCCAACTGGCTCGTGACTGTATTGAACTCGTTTAGATACTCAGCCACGCTCCCACCATCTGACATCTTCATGTTGAACAGCTGTTTCATAAGATGAACCTTGTTAGATGCTGAGGGTTTTTCATACATGGTGGCTAGGGCTTTCATTAATTCTTTTGTCGTTTTTACCTTGGATATATTGAAGGCGACGCTCTTAGACAAAGAGAGTCGGATCGTTCCTAAAGCCTTCCTATCCAGTAAAAACCATTCATCATCTGTCATCTTTTCTGGTTTCTTCTCTTTTCCTCCTAGAGGAATATAGAGGTCCTTCTGATACAGATAATCTTCCATCTGCATCTTCTAGAATGCAAAGTTTGAACCATCAAACTTCTCAATTCTAGTTTTCTCATCTTCCGCCATCGCTCCCAATAGAACTAAACCAATAGCTCTGATACCAGTTGTTGCCACGCCAACAACACGGTGAGCCTAGATCCAGTCTCAGGCCTCACCCACAAACGATAAACAGGAAGAAATATAAACTAGAAATAAATCAAAGCAATCCAAAACAAACCACAAGACAAGATATACGTGAAAAAATCCCAAACTACGGTAAAAAACTACGGATGCAAACTTCCACTATGAAGAATGAAGATTACAAGGCAATATACTAATCTCTCCCTTGGAGATACAGAGAAAACCCTTTTCCCACACCTTAGAATAGCTCCCCAATATTCACCTTAACCCTAGAATAGCCCTAGGGACCTCAATTTATAGTTTTGGCAACTTCCCTTTCGCATCCCAGTTGCGAAAGGACTTGCGACACGAAATCCGCGCAAAATCGCGGAACGAATCTGCTTAACCTCGACTGGTCTTGCAACCTGCACGACCGGTCGAGTACAGTCCCAGATGTGGCTCCACATCTTAACACGATCACCATGTGTGTCACTTCATTTTAGATGTAACGCCTAAAAATCAGCTCGATGGGGACTCCAACATAATATTTACATGAAATCTACCTTGATCACCAAGTGCATTACCTTATTTTAGCTCTAGGGCAAAAAGTTAGCCCGGTTTGTGATTCAGGTGGGCCATATGAAGGAAACAGTTGGAAGAAAGATGTCATTGTACATTTTTCAACTGCATGGTCCACCTAAATCATGAACCGAGCTGATTTTTTAGCTGTAAAACTAAAATGGAGTTATGAACTTAGTAATCGGGGTGGGTTTTACATAAATATCACAATTAGCCACATGAGAGATTTGGTAAAATACATTTCATGCATGAGGGGCGGTGCTAAACAAATTTTTTAGATTCAAATAGAATCGGCATGCATAATGTCAAAGACAACCAATAATTTAAATTCACATTGATTCCATAGTAATTGTGATTTGGATTTCATTCCCTACTGCCAGATGACCCTGAAAGGTTTTCATATTGCAGCTTCTCCGAGTTGACTCTGACTCACTCGGACCTACCAAGTTCGACATCATGAGTGGCCAAACTCAACCCAATTGCGCGATTCCTCCTTAGACTTGGGCGACCCAAGATTTGGGCCATTCATTGAGTAGGGCTCATCATGAACATGCCATGACCAGAAAACAGGCCAGCACAATCATCAGGGTGGCCAGACATGTATAAGATCGAACGGGCAATTAGATATGATGACCAAAAGTCTATATTCATCACATGCCACTTGAAGAGCATGCTTCGAGTCACTCAGTTGGCACGTCAGAGTCTGGTGACTCACCCTCCTAACACATGGTATGCAATTATATCAATCCAAACCCTTCAATAATGGAGAATGAAATGGAAATTGCACGGGTGAACAAACCTAACCATCCATCCGCTGGGTTGTTATCAATTATCTATCAACGGTTGAAATTATACGGTCACTGTGATTTTTTGGGTTATATATGCTGCATTTTGGGCTGTACTTGAGCTCTAGTAATTTTAGCATGACTTGCCCCGACCCAATTTGACTTCAATCCATTATATATTGACTAATTAATTTGACTGTGGTCGACTCAATTACATAGTTGATTGTAGCTTATTTTTAACAGCAGTCTGTCCTTGTACCAAACCCGGTACAGATAAGGATGATACAAATCCCAATCCACTACTAAGTGTGCCAGTAGATTATGCATTGCATCTGATGTGTGAGCACGTGATGTGTGAGCACGTGCCCAAGTAGTGTCTAGGATCATAAACAAGGTGGGCTATTATGGCAATTTTTGGGTCAAGAAATAGTCATTGTGGGACCCAACAGATGAATAACCCAGGTGGAACTTTGGCTCATGCATGAAGAATCTCATTGTGCATGGAGCCAGTTCTGACTACCATGGACATCAACCAAACAAGATCTTAGCGGGCTGGCAATGGCCCAGGCCAGGCTAGGCTCAGGGTGGTCCCAAACTTAAGGTCCAAGGCAAGAGCCCTGCAATGAGCAGAGAAGACCCGCTTGGAAACTTTGATTGGACTCAGGCCTAATCTGATCCGGCATGAAAATTGATAAGATCCTTATTTCCCACTTGAATGCTCTCAATGTGTCTGTTGATCAAGTGGGCTAGATATATATAAATAAAAAGACACTTAGGGCCTGTTTGGATACCACCAAATAAGATGCTTTTTCTACTTATAGCAGTAGATAAGTGACTTATTTCAGATAAGTAAGTTTGGTTTATGATTAGTCATGAGTAACTTTTTTACTTAAAAATACTTAATCACTTATAGGTTTTTTTCTTTTTTTTTTTTAGCTTTTCTACTTTTCATAAGTTGTTGAAGAGAGGCATCAAGAGAGACGAAACATAGGAGAAGATAAGTATGTTGTTTGCCAAACATATATTCTTAATATGTAGAAAAATAAGATAAGCTACATGTCGAATAAGTAGCTTATCTTAAGCAACCCGTTTGGTTCCCACCAAATAAGTAGCCTTTTTCTACTTACAACAGTAGATAAGTAAGTTATTTCATATAAGTAACTTTGGTTTATGATTAGTTATGAGTAACTTTTTATTTAAATGTACTTAATCACTTCAGTTAACTTTTTTTAAAGCTTTTCTAAGTTCCTAAGGCGAGACGAAAGAGAGGACAAACAGATAAGTATGTTATTTACCGAACATAAATCAAACTTACCAAACATACTTATCTACTTGCAAGTAGAAACGAAGATAAGCTACTTGAGGCATAAGTGCTTAATATCCAAGAAAATCAACCGTATGCATTCAAGATACAACAGTTCACTAATCAAGGATTAGAATGGTACGTTTGTAGGGCATAAGGCATGCACATATGAAGTCACGTTGAGACTGGCTTAAATAACTTGAGCTCAAGCCCTTCCAACAATTTATTGGGTCATGCATAGCTGGCCCAAGCCCAGCCCATGGGCTAAGCTAATAGGTCCACGCCTGGTCCAAAGGCAGGTCACGCTGATCATCAGGTGCAGCTGAAGGGTAGCCATGAGATCTACGTCTTTCATCAGGTGAGGCCAACAGAACATATTGTGATATCCTAATATATTCACGGTAACATCCCATGATATTCTAAATCAGCTTCAATATTTTAAATTAGTGTACATATTAAATATTTTAAATTAATGTACATATGTGATATTTAATAAGTTGATCGTAGTAAGTCCATTGAAATATATAATTTAGGGAAAAAAAAATAATCTTAAGCCTTGAGTGGGCTACAAACACAAAGATCGCAAGCAAGCAATTTGCCAATGCTTTTTGACTGTCAATTTAAATGGCCAACCTTTAGATAAGTCTAAATCATTTAAATTATATATATATATATATATATATATATATATATATATATATATATATATATATATAAAGGAAAATGATCTTTCATTGACTATGCAAAATTACACCTTTAGCCATTCTGGAGGGAAACAAGGAAAAATTTCCTGCCCCACCTATCATATACTATACGATGTCATATACTATACGATGAGGGGCCTCGACCACTCCTAAAAGATCCGAAACCAAACAAAAAAGCAAAAACAGAGAGCAGGGGGCTAATTTTGAGGCTTGGATGCGTGTTCTCTGATGGCCCCTAAACCCGATTTATATAGGAGAATTTGGCCTCTCGTGAAGCAGGGCAAGGAGGAGATGTTAGGAAAGAACCCGTTGGCTTGCAAATTGCTCCTAAGTTTAGCCAAGCTGTCAGCTAGACCGTTAGCTTCCCAGAGGACGTGAGCGATTCGAAAAGAGCCCCTACCAACGAGCGAAACAATCCAGGAGGCAACACAGTTCATCAGAAGGCAACGCACAACCCAGCTAGAGTCGGATACCAAGATTACATTTTGAAGGCCTAGATCCAAGCAAAGATTGATACCATCATGAATGGCCCTCAATTCAGCCAAATTGTTAGATGCGTTCCCGTAACCGTTGGCGAAGGCAAAAATCACATTGCCAAGGTGGTCGCGACAAATCCCTCCACTGCCGGCAAGGCCGGGATTGGACAAAGTAGAACCATCCTCGTTTAACTTGAGAAAACCGTCTCTCGGTCTTCATCTGACGATGGAAAAGACGCGGGAAGGGCGAGGAGCTCAGAGAGGAACTGGGGCAGTGGGCTTGGCGTGGGAAGAAGGAAGCATAGCTCTCGAAAAATTAGGGTAGAGAGTGATTAGCCACCATTCCACCTTAGAGAACAAACTAGAGGTAGGGAACGACCTATTGTCAAACCTAGCCTCATTTCTCGCTTTCCAAATCTCCCAAAGAATGAAAGCAGGGGCAAGCCGAAAACACTTAAGGTTAATGGTGCGAGGCAGGACCTGAACCACCACCAATGCAAGCGGTCTTGGATGGACGAGTGACTGAACAGAGACCCCAAAGAGGTCAGCAACTTGTCTCCAGAGGTTACTAGCCAGAGCACCATCCAAGAAGAGGTGGGAAAGGGATTCAATGTGTTGGCCGAAGGTGTGAACATCAGTGTAACAGTTGCACTTGGAAGCCATATGGACGCCCTTCTTCTGGATGAGGATGTCGATGGGTAGGGAGCGGCTTAGGAGCTTCCAAACCAAAAGAGAGATCTTAGGGGGGATCGACGAATGCCAGACAAACTTTGGCCAGGGGAGAATATATCTCTATCGCGGATGATACCCCAAACTGATTTTATAGAAAATTTTCCCTCAGGATCAGAGGGCCAGAGGATGTTGTCTTCGCTGTCCGACGTGTAGAAGCCCCCCTGAGTAATTAACTCTCTTAACCAGTCAGGGAGGGGGTTAAGGTGACTTGCTTCAACCCGTTAGAGTCAATGTACTCTGCAATGGTTCTGTCCCACAAAGAATCAAGGATGTTGAGGGAAGATAACGAGGCCAAGGGGCCTAAACCGGACCAATTGTTGTGCCACACTGGTGTCACGCCCAATCAGAAGTTGCGCATGCCTATCCAGAATGGGGAAGAGCTTCTGCAGGATTTTCCAGATAGGAGAGGCATGAAACGCCCTGCTGGAAGAGGAGGAAGCAGGCGAGGACAGCGGGTATTTCGAGTGCATGAAGCTGCCCCAGAGACTGTTTTTCCACTCATATTTGATACCCCATGCCAGCTTCAGATGGAGAGAGCGCATGTCCTCTTTCAACTTCTTGACGCCGAGACCACCCTCAGCCTTGGGCCTGGAGATATAACTCCACTTCTTCCAATGGAGCATCTGCTTCCCGTCTTTGCACCCCCAGAAAAAGTTGGCGAACATCTTCTCAATCTCAATCGGGACTTTTTTTAGGACCGACGTAGCTACAAGCGTGTGAATTGGAATCCCGCTAAGCACATAGGAGATCAAGGCAAGGCGCCCGACTTGGGAGAGGATCCGGGCACTCCAACCGCTGACCTTAGTTGCTAGCTTATCAACCAGGGGGGAGAAAGCGCTGCATCTAATTCTACCTTTACGTATAGGAACTCCCAGGTAGGAGAACGTACCCGCGGCTCTACCGATCCCAAGGATCTTCGAGATGCATCTGATCCTGGAGGTCGAAAGCTTAGGAGAACAATGGAAGACGCTCTTGCGAAGGTTAATTTTTTGGCCTGAGACGGACTGGTATCGAGAGATGAAGGCCTTGACCTCTTGAAGCAGTTTTTTGGCCCCGTTGAGAAAAAGAACCGTATCATCGGCATAGAGAAGATGAAAGATCTGTTTGCATCCTTGCTTAACCTTGAAAGGACTACACAAGCCACTGGAAGTAAGATGGGAGAGGCATCTGCTGAAGACTTCTGAGGAAAGGACGAATAGGCTTAGGGAAAGAGGATCTCCTTGGCGTAGCCCGCGGGTCGATTTGAAGAAACCGCAGCTCGCCCCATTAACCAATACTGAAAACCAATTGTTGCTCTCAGCAGGCCTCAATCAATTGGACCCATCTCGAGTTCAATCCAAACTTCAGCAGAACCTGCTTCAGAAAATTCCGATCATAAGCTTTTTCTATGTCGAGTTTCACCACAATATTGCCCCTGCGGACCTTTCTGTCTATATCTTTAAAAATCTCTTGGCCCGGAGCGATGTTTTCAGCAATATAACGGCCCTTAACAAAAGCCCATTGTTCCAAGGAGATCAACTTTGGAAGGAGAGAAGACAGCCTGTTGGCTAAGATGTTGGCGAAAATCTTATATATGATGTTACAAAGGCTGATTGGTTTATAATTGGTGAAGAAGGATTTGGCCCCTGGTTTTTTTGGCACTAAGCAGACCAATGCTGACGAGAAGGCCCTGGGCAGGGCGCCCCCTTTAAAAAAAATTCAACCACTGTAGCGTGGACATCGAACCGATGATGGACCAGCAACCAGCGAAAAAGGCCGTGGAAAGGTCGTCCAGCCCTGGGGCACCATCCTTGGGCATCTTGAGGACCGCCGCTCTAACCTCCTCAATAGAAGGGCTGAGAAGAAGCATGTTGTTATCTGCCTCAGTTATCAGGGAAGGAACGAAGTCCAGCAACTCAGCCATCGATGATGCAAAGGGAGGGGAAGCATCAGCTGCAAGGAGAGCCTGCATAAATTTAACTGCCTCCCGCTGTATGGAAGGTTGATCAGTGATGCGACTGCCATCCTCCAACTGGATCTCATGAATCGCGAGCCTGCGCATCTTCTCAGAAGTCGAGAGATGAAAAAACTTCGTGTTTCTATCGCCTTCCTCTAATCAGGAGATACGGGATTTCTGCTTCCAGAAGATTTCTTCTGCCAGCTCCATGTTGGACAGCTTGAGCTTGGCCCCTGCAATTGCAGCCGATGAAATCGCAGGGTCTCTTTGGGCATTGGATTTCAGGAGAGAGCTCTTGCTCGGCTTTGGAAACGTCCATATTCCATACTTTTAGCTGCAATCTAACCTTCTTCAATTTCAACAATAGGTTCACCATAGGCTGTAGAGAGTGATCCAATTCCCAAGCATCGGCAACGATCTTGGGGAAGGAATCGCTGAGAAGCCACATCCATTGGAAACAGAATGGCCTAGGGACCGAGGGACAACCCTGGGGAAGGACAATATGAGAGGAGCATGGTCAGAGTTGACCCTGGGAAGATGCTTAACCAGGAATCCAGGAAAAGCACACATCCAATTGTCATTGCAGAGAATTCTATCAAGCCTGGCCCAGGCACGAGTGTTACTAGCGTGGTTGTTACACCAGGTGAACGAGTTGCCGACAAACCTAATGTCAATCAATCCAGCTGCATCGACGGCTTCTTTGAATTCCCGAGAGCTATCTGGGTCTGGATTTCAATAACCAATCCTTTCTGCATTGTTGAAAACGGCATTGAAGTCTCCACACATAGCCCACGGACCAGATGAGGCGGAAGCGAGGGTTGCCAAGGAGTCCCATAGGGGTCTCCTATTGAATCTCGAGCATTTAGCATAGACAAATGAAAGTCGGGGGGAGATTACCTGGTTATGAACACAAATATCTACAAAAATCATTTGATTAGTAGAGCGAATAACTGAAACATTAAGGTCATTCCTGTGGAAAACCCAGATTTTTCCCCCATCGCTGGCGTTAGAGATGGAAGAGTGGAAGCCAAGCTTAAGCCAATGCCCAGTCTGCGACTATCTCTAGCCATTGGCTCCAAAATAGGAATGATGGACGGTTTATGAGCCCGAATAAGCCTTCTCGTAGATCGAATCATGGCCACATTAGTCACCCATCAGGCGTTCCAAATAAGGATTTTATCCATCAGAAACATTACCTAAATAGCTTGCCAAACATTTCATATGGTTAACTCTTCCCAAACTGTCTTCTGATCAAGTCTGATAGTCTTTCCTAGGATCCTTATCATCTTGAGATATCTTGTATGGAGATAGGTCGACGATGAGATCTAATTGCCTATAGACCGATAGGCACCTGTCAATTAAGCCCTTTAGAGGTAGGGAGCCCCTGTCACCATCCAGAATTGGCCATGGGGTGGAATCTGGAGAAGGATCTGGCGCAAGTTCCTGTTCAATGAGCTTGTTGGGGAAGGGGTTGATGGAGGAGTGCCCTGACGATTTACATTGGAGAGGGAGATCACTCTCAACCTGGGGGATCAAGGAGGCATCGAGCGCTCCTCAGCTCCCATATCTTGATCGGAAGTGCATTGAGGGGCTAGATTTTTAACTGTAGAATTCTGAATCAAATTGAAGTTGCGCACCTAATTGGGATGATGATCACCTTGAATGATGGGAAAAGTTGGCGGGGAGGGCGGTTCCTCGGGGAGGTGGGGTCTGCGTTGGAGCTGTGCTTCTGAGGATGATGCAATCAACATTGTTATGGGGAAATCCGAGCCCTTTATAACTCCGGTGCCGGGCAGTACTCCGATCCGATCGGACGAGCAGATAACAACTCAGTTCAGATACAAAGGTGGAAGCTCCGACCTCTTGGCCGACCCGACAATAAACACCGTAAAGGTCCAGGCACTAGGCCCGGCGAGTATGAAACGAAAAAGGTGTGCCCTTCGACCCATCTATTGTCCGCGCGGACTGTAACCCACACTCGTTGACACAAGCTTGAGGTCGACATCCTTCACTTGGAAGTCTGCCGAGGCCAATGTTATCACAATTGTGCGAGGTAGAGTCCGCCCCCGAAAGGCGATATTCCTATATAACCAAAGGGGGGATCAGCTCGGACCATGATGGTCACCATCAACTGCGCCGAGCCGAGCCCACCTTCAAAGGCGGACGTCCCTCATGCCAGGTTTAGAAGCTGCCGTAAGGAGACGTGGGCAAGCCAAACTTAGAAACCGCTCTAAGGAGACGTGGGCGATTATGTCGCTTGCAGATATGATCTTTGGATTGCGTGCGATATCTCCATGATCTGAAAATCTCCCTGATTGAGGGAATCGTGTCGTGATCATCGGATCCAGATCCGTCGATAACTAAGTATAAATACGAGATGACCTCACTGCTACAGGTACGCAATATCTTGCACTCTCCCTCTACTCTTCAAGATTAGACCCCGATTCCCTTCGCCTAACTCAGGCATCGGAGGGTCCCCCGGCTTAGCCAGGGTCTCCTTTGCTCACCCTTTGTGCAGGACCAGGGACAACCCAAGGAGTAAGGGCGATCCAGATTTTGACCTCAACATTTTTGGCGCCGTCTGTGGGAACTGATACAAAAGTCAGGTTCCTTTCTCTGAGAATAATGGCGAGAGGAAAGAAGAAAGCCGCACAGCGAACCAGCACCGAACGAGCAAACTCGTTCATCATCCTCACTACTCCACCCGGAATCCGCTCCGGACCATCTCATCTCAGCGCTCCCGGATTGGGCGAGCAAGTATCGCGCCATGCAAAGCGAGATACAAGCCCTGCGTGACGAAGTGAACAGGATGAAGCAGCAGCAGAACCGCAATTGCCTCCGGTACAAGGTCCCATCCACGGGCTGGTGGCCCCGAATCTCGAAGCTCATTCCGCGTCGAGAAGTGTGCGGTCTAAGGTGCCCCCACTTCCTCCGGAGCATGTATCAGATCAGCCTCCGCTCCTGGCCCAAGTCCGACCGTTAGCCCGGAATGCCGCGACGAGAGCTCCGACCAACGCTTCGGCCACTTCGGCCTTAGCAGCGTCAGACCTCCGTCACCGATTAGAAAGAAGAAGGGAAAGAAGATCTCCGGATAGGGAAAATATCCGAGAAATAACGGCCGAGAACAGAGATCCGTGGGAGAAGCGCTTCAAAGAACTCAACAATAAGATTTTAGCAGTCGAAAAGCAGAAGCAATCAACGTCAGTCCCTGCTGCCGTCCAAGCCATGATGGAAGAGACTGAACCGCCCTTCAGCGCGAAAATAATGGGCGAGGTGATGCCTCAGAGATTCCGAATACCTCCTGTCATCCAATACTCTGGTTCAGGGGACCCGTTTGAGCACGTAGAGGCCTATCGCTCCTGGATGCAGATCTAGACAGCAACAGACGCAATGATGTGCCAGGGGTTTTCGATCACACTAGCCGGATCAGCTCGGAATTGGTATCGGCAACTAAAGCCGAGTTCTGTTGGTTCTTTCAAAGAATTGAGCCAATTATTCCTTACCCAGTTCATCAGCGGTAAGAGAAGTCGGAAGCCCAATACTCACTTGCTGACTATCAAGCAAAGGCCGAAAGAATCACTGAAAGACTACATCACTCGTTTCAATGAAGAAGCACTATCGGTGGAGGACTATGACGACAAAATGACGCTCGCCGCTATGTTCAACGGTCTCAAAGAGGGGAAGTTTACCTTCTCCATCGGGAAAAACCCACCGAAAACGTTGGCTGAACTCATGGCCAGAGCACAGAAGTATACTAACGCGGAGGAATTCACCAATGCGAGAAAGAACGTCCAGGTGGTCGCCGAACCAAGTGATAAGGGAAAGAGGCCCAGGAACGATGATCCTCTGCCGCCCGATAAGAGGACCGACGACCGCACCCCTCGCGATCGTCGCCAGAGCCGGAGGCCTGAAGGGAAATTCCGTTCCTACGCCCCCCTTAACACCTCCGCCGAGCAGATTTTATTGGACATCCGGGGAGAGAAATTGCTGAACTGGCCCGTGTGCATGAGGGCCGACCCGGATCATCGAGATAAGCGTAAATACTGCCGATTCCATTGGGACCACAGTCACAATACAGATGACTGCGTAGATCTTAAGGATGAAATCGAAACCCTTATCCGCAAAGGTCATTTACGGCAATACCGAAAGGAAGGAAAGTCCGATCGGAGGAAAGAAAGAGGACGGGAGCAACCAAACAACGTCACGGAAGAACCTGCAGAAATTCGCACAATATTCGGAGGCTCGTCTGGTGGAGGAGACTCGAATAGAGCACGGAAGGCTCACTCCAGGAATCTCGGACCTGAACACTACGTCAACTTAACCGAGCGGCCCAGTAAGGAACTTCGAGTCAATCCGTTCTCGCTGACGTTCACGGAGGAGGATGCACGCGGAATTCAGCACCCTCACGACGATGCCCTGGTAGTCACTATGACCATTGCCAACCGCAAAGTATACCGCATTCTTGTCGACACGGGAAGCTCAGCCGATGTAATTTACTCCGAAGCTTTCGAAAAAATGGGGATTCCACGGTCTCATCTCAGACCGGTGAAGACCCCCTACACGGCTTTGCCGGGGAGAGAGTGATCTCCGAAGGGGCCATTTCCCTCCCCATGACAGCGGGAGAAGGACAGCATCAAGTCACACTTATGGTGGACTTCTTGGTGGTCAATGTGCCATCTGTGCACAATGTTATCCTGGGTAGACCCTCTCTTAACGTAATGAGAGCTGCTGTCTCTACCTACCACTTGATGATGAAATTTTCCGCCGAGGGCGGGATAGGTTACCTCCGAGGTGACCAGCGAGAGGCCCGGAGATGTTATGCAATGGCGGTAAAGAAGGGGGGGTCAAGCAAACACACTCTGTTAATGTTTTAGACCCCCGAGGGCCTACAGAAGAATCATCCGTGGAAGATCTGGAGAAAGTACCGCTTGATGAGACCGATCCGAGCAGAACGGTCCAGCTCGGAACTACACTGGACCCCCAGCAGCAGCTCGAAATCCTGACGTTCCTCCGACAACATAAGGACGTCTTCGCATGGTCTCATCAAGATATGCCCGGAATTTCTCCGGAAGTCATGGTTCACAGATTGAATGTGAATCCGGACCACAAACCTGTCAATAGAAAGGCGACCATTCGATGCCGAAAGATACGAGGCAATAGCCAACGAGGTCTCCGTCCTGCTCGACGACGGGTTTATTGAAGAGGTACATTACCCCGATTGGATTGCGAACGTGGTCCCGGTAAAGAAAACCAACGGGAAATGACGTGTCTGCGTTGATTACTCGAATCTGAATAAGGTATGCCCAAAGGACAGCTTCCCGCTACCTCGGATCGACCAGCTGGTGGACAGCACGGCAGGGCATGAATTACTCTCCTTCCTGGACGCCTATTCGGGATATAACCAAATCGCGATGCACCCCTCAGACAGGCAGAAGACTACCTTTGTCACAAACAAAGGGCTCTACTGTTACCTTACCGGTCATGCCATTCGGCCTGAAGAACGCTGGGGCGACATATCAAAGACTAGTAAATCGGATGTTCTCCGAGCAGATCGGACGCTCAATGGAGGTATATGTCGATGACATGTTGGTGAAAAGCAGCAAAGTCAGCAATCATCTGACAGATCTCGGAGGAACGTTCACCATCCTTCGAGAATACCAGATGAAACTGAATCCAGCAAAGTGCGTTTTCGGAGTCGACTCTGGAAAATTCCTCGGCTTTCAAGTCAGTCAAGAGGAATAGAAGCGAACCCCGAGAAGATCAGAGCGCTCCTCGATATGAGTTCGCCTCGAACTATCAAGGACATTCAATGCCTCACTGGCCGAGTCGCAGCACTCGGACGCTTTATCTCCAAAGCAACGGACAAATGCCTCCCCTTCTTCCAGCAATTGAAGGGTCATAAGAAGGCAGAATGGACAGCAGAATGCGAGCAAGCCTTCCAACAGCTGAAACAGTATCTGGGTTCACCACCTTTACTGTCAAAACCCGAAGAAGGCGAACCCTTATTCTTCTACCTCACAGTCTCAACTTCAGCTGTCAGCTCGACTCTGATTAAGGAAGTCGGGGGTAAGCAACACCCTGTTTATTATGTGAGCAAATCTATGGTGCCGGCAGAAACGAGATATTCGCCCCTACAAAAATTAGCGCTCAGTCTCGTTGTTTCAGCTCGGAGGTTGTGACCATATTTCCAAGCTCACTCGATAATTGTCCTAACCGACTCCCTTCTCAGACAAGTTCTATAGAAGCCAGAAGTGTCAGGTCGTATGACTAAGTGGGCCATAGAACTCGGCGAGTTTGACATTCAGTTTCGCCCGAAAAACTGCCATCAAAGGTCAAGCCGTGGCCGACTTCATCGCCGAATTCACTACGAGCACCAGAGAGATCAGCGCCGAGGCTGGAGCGAGCCCGGCCGTCGCTTCGGATGGCCCGAAAGCGGTATCAGATCCGGGTTGGACCCTCTACGTGGATGGATCGTCCAACGCCCGCAGGGCCGGGGCCGGGATCAGCCTGGTCGCACCTGACTCTACGGCCATCCAATACGTAATCAGGTTGGGGTTCAAAGCCTCAAACAACGAAGCAGAATATGAAGCTCTTTTGGCCGGGCTCAGGTTGGCGGCAAGTCTTGGAGTCCAGTCTCTTCAAGTTCGTTGCGATTCTCAGCTTGTGGTAAATCACATCTCTACCGAATATGAAGCCAAAGAAACAAGGATGATGGCCTACCTTGACGAAGCGAGGAAGCGATCGAGAAATTTTGGAATTACACGATTCATCAGATCCCAAGAACAGAGAATACATGGGCCGATGCTCTGGCACGGCTCGGCTCAGCCCTGGAGAATAAGATCCCTCGAGTTATTCCTATCGAATTCATAGAGCAGCCAAGTATCGGCGAACAGCAGAAGGAAGTCAACCCAGTTCGGGCAAGTCCGAGCTGGATGGATCCAATTCTGATCTATCTCACAACAGGTGAGGTCCCTTCGGATAGGCTGGAATCCAGGAGACTTAGAGTCCAAGCGGCCCGATACATCGTCCTGGGTGACATCTTATACAAAAAAGGACACTCTCAGCCCTATCTAAGATGTCTCCGGCCCGATGAAGCAGAGTACGTCATACGGAAAACCCATGAAGGGATTTGTGGAAATCATTCGGGTAGCCGAGCCTTGGCATTGAAGATACTCCGGCAGGAGTATTTTTGGCCTACTATTAAAGAAGATTCAAAAGAATACGTCCGCAAATGTGATAAATGCCAGAGGTTCGCGAGTGTGCCGCGGCAGCCTGCTAAAGAAATGACTCCCATGAGCGGCCCTTGGCCGTTCGCCCAATGGGGAATCGACATTATCGGCCCCTTACCCACAGGGAAAGGGCAGGTCAAGTTTGCGATCGTCGCTGTCGACTACTTCACCAAATGGGCCGAGGCCGAGCCCGTAGCCAAGATAACGGAGCAAAAGGTGATTGACTTTGTTTGGAAAAACATAATTTGTCGATTCGCGATTCCACGAACCATCGTGTCTGACAACGGGCGACAGTTCGACAACGATAAATTCCGAAACATGTGTCAGGGACTCGGCATCACAAATGCGTATTCTTCTCCCCGACATCCCCAATCGAACGGACAGGTGGAAGCGGTCAACAAAGTCATCAAGCACCATCTCAAAACAAAGCTGGAAAAAGCAAAAGGCGATTGGGCCGAGGAACTTTCGTTCGTCCTCTGGGCCTATAGGACCACAGCTCAGTCCTCAACAGGAGAAACTCCATTCTCGCTCTCCTATGGCTCGGAGGCGATGGTGCCGGTAGAAATTGGTCTCCACACCGCTCGAGTCGAGGGCTACCAAGAAGGAGAAAACTCCGAACAGATTTCCACAAACTTAGATCTACTCGAAGAGGCGAGAGATATTTCGAAGCTCCGAGTCGCCGCACGACATCAACAAGTGGCGCGATTCTACAATTCGAAAGTCAAGACTAAACGGTTCCGACCAGGGGACCTAGTCCTTTGCCGAGTATTCCAGAATACTGCCGAACCAGGGGCTGGAATACTCGGACCGAACTGGGAAGGTCCCTATCGGGTCGTATGGTCAACCAAACCAGGCTCCTACCATTTGGAAGACCTCGAGGGCCGACAGCTCCCCCACCCCTGGAACGCCGAGCACCTAAAAGTATATTACCCCTAATGGGATAACCTCCGAGCGGCGAGCCTTAAAGGCCATGAATAAATGTACGCCTTCAAGCGACTAGCCTCCAAGGCTCTCAATAAAATTCTCCATTCTTGCATGGACCAGTCAATTTCTACAAAGGTACCTCCCCTTAATTGAGGAGAAAAAAAAAAGCCAAGGGGCCATCCGACTTCCCAACAGAGGAGTCGGCACCCCCAATACACAAGACCTTCGCCGAGTGTAGAGTGAGCCGATCCTGTAAGGATCAGACTAGAGCCTCAGTCACACGACAAAATTTCGGCAACTTGAAAGAAAATGACTCAACAAAGAATCCGAGCAAATCAAATCACCAATCATACAAGTCTACAATCAACAATACGCGAGATTTTGCTCAAAATTAGTTCATTCCAAAATAAAGAGATCAATCAACAAGTGGTCTAACCAGTTACAGAAAATACATAAAAAATATATGTCAAAAGTTAGGCAGACGGCGGAGGGGCTTGGGTATCCTGGGCTTGATCCGGTCGAACTTCACCCACAGGTGACTCTTCTCCAGGCAGCAGAGAATCGAGGTTGAGGCCGGGATATAAACCCAGAACCGCTTTTATGCAGTCATCATAGCCACAGTTATAAAACTGGGATGCTTCGGCGTCCCTCTCCTTGGACGTCTTGTAGGCTTCCAACGCTGCAGCTATGGCCTCATCCAACGAAGCTTTAACCTCGGCCTGTTGGGCTTCCTTGGCCTGGACGACTGCTCGGGATAATTCTTCCACAGCTTCAATCCTAGCCCGGTGAAGGGCTCCGGCCAGACGGGCATTTTCCTGGCCTAGCGTGTCTGCATGGGCCCGAGATCGGGTCAACTCGATGGTCGCAGCGTCGCATCGAGCTGTCAGATTCTCTACCGCCCCTTGCAAGCGCAGCCCCTTGTAAATGGAGCTCCCGGGCCTTCCCCTCTGCCGGCTGCCGACTCCATTCGTCCTGTTCAGACCGAGAGAAGCCGCCTCATTCCGTAGGACTCTCACCTCAGCCCGGAGTGTCTCTACCTCCGCGTCTATCTTTCGACGCTCGCGCACCCCCTCCCAAGCTAAGAGGAGCCTTGGAACAGACTGAATAATGGAAAACAGGGGAGTAAGTACGTGCAGAAATATACATGCGAAAACAGAGTATAAAGAAACTAAAAGATACCTTGTAAAGGACTGCCGCGAATTCCTTCAGGAAGGCATCGTCGGGCTTGGAGAGGAGGTCAGCAATCTCCTCTTCTGGAGCGTACTTGGCTGCCCAGTCGACCAGGCAGGACATGTGAAAGCCCGGCTCATATCGAGTGCCACTTGGCCCCGCCTGGGTCGATCCCCCTGCCTCCGCGGCCCTAGTCTGGCTGCCGGCAGAGGCCTGCACCTCGGCCCCGATGCCATCGCCGACTTCAGGAGGAGTTATTATGGCATCAGCCATCCGAACGGCCTCCTCCCGCTCGGACGATGAGGGAATGGCAACGTAATGTGCTATCGGGCGAACCTCCCCGACGGGGAGCGCGTCGAGCGCGTCAGCGATCGTCGGAGCAGGAACGACGATCGCTGAAGTTTGAACTGCAACAGGTGCAGCTGTCGGGACGGTTGGGACCGGGGTTCGGGTCGGGCCAGCTGTCGCGGCCGTGAAGCAGTCGCAGCTGCTGCGACAGTCAGATGTTTGGCCACGGCCCTCGGACCAGAAGGATTTTCCCCGCAAGGGGTTGCCTGCCTCCTCCGAACGGTGGTCTTCGTCCGTCTCAGCATTTCTTCTGCCGTCGGGACTGCCCTCTTCCTCCGAGAATCGGACGCCTCGTCCATGCCTGCACAAACGGAGAGTTAGCGACATAAAAAGGTAAATCCCATCCTTCTGAAATAAACAGGCAGAATACTTACTAAAAGAAGTCGGGAGGGGAGGAGACTTGCATAGTCCAGATGACTGAAGGTTGGCAGCGGTGATCAGATCTGACCAGGAGCGCAGCTCCCCCGATCGAGCCCTCGCCTTGGCGATCCGATTCTTCTGACTGGAGTCGAGGAGCGGTGTACCCCTAGGAAAAGCTGTCGCAACAAGGAACAAAGATTTCAGTCCGACTGACAAAACAAAAAAGACAAGATTGAAGGTAACTAGTCCGACCTGGTTTTTTGAAAAAGGGTCGGAACCCGGACCGACAGAGACCCGATCTCAGACGCCGGAGCTTCCCATTCGTCCCGCGCCCAAAACCACTTGTTCTTCCAGTCTTTATTGGACGACGGAAGATTCAAAACCAGTCCTGACCCCTTACTGCCTCGGGTCGCGAAGTATAATACCACGGTTCGTTGTTGTCGTGCTTGACTAGTACAGGCTCATCAGTTCTTCTGGGGTCAGCTCAGAATTCCCGACTAGCCGCCAAATGATGTAGGAAGAGACTAGTACTCTCCAGGCGTTGGGGTCAGCTGCCCGGGGGCTAATCCGAGGCGGGCAATCATGGATCGGACGAAGGGGTGTAGGGGAAGACGGATCCCACATTGAAGTGCACATAGGAAAATGGCAACTTCCCCCTTAGCAGGTGCACCGGCAGTTTCAAGTGCCCCAGGGGCCCTGATCTGAACGGAATCCGGGATTTGGAACTCCGATCGGACCCATTCTATCTGAGGTTCGACAGCACGGAACCCCCTGGGACCACCTCGGATGCCCGCACATCCGCAGGCATCCCGACAACCTCAACAGCGGCAGTCTGAGGAAGTCGAGTGGACTTCCTTGTGCTAGTTTTGGGGGTCCGAGCCCCATTCCCTTTTTGCCTTTGGGGCGGAGGGTATAGGGGCACAGCTCCATAAGGTCCTTCGGAGGCCCCTACCCTGCTATCCGAATTTTCAGATTTAGAGTCGTTACCGTAACCTTGCAATGACTCCAGGTCCGATGATGACATCTCGAAAAAGAAGGGATGCGAGGTAGCACAAGAAGACTCACCGGAAATCGCTCCTGCCGGAAGTACTCGATCGGTCTGAATCGCCTAACGGAAAATTCGGAACGAACGGAATCGCCTTCGCCGGAAATCGCCTCCTCCGATATCAGCTCAACACAATGCGCAGAAGTGAACCTTAAGCTTTTGAAAGAGGGATTATATAGGCTCAGCTGCGTCGGCGCATTAATTGCTGGCAATGATGGTCGCAGCCGAATCGGCGTAAATATCACTCGGAGCTGACATGGCACCGCCCCATTGGCTCGAGCTCTGTCAAGCGGCGTGCTTCGAATGAGGGAAAAGACGTCCGAGTAATGACAGGCATACGTGGCAGCAGCCTATAAGCGAACGACGATTCGGAGATTAACCGTCGCAGCGTGCCTGTCACGAGTCAGTCCATGGGCGAGAAATCCTGCGAACGTGATGATTCAAACAACCGCTGGGGTTCCAATGTGCTCGGAGGAACCCGTGGACGAGGTACTCGGTATCCCGTATGATTACTCTCCGAGCCCCTAACAGCCCTCGAAGAGTAGGGGGCTTCTGTTATGGGAAAATCAGAGCCCTTTATAACTCCGGTGTCGGGCAGTACTCCGATCCGATCGGACGAGCAGATAACAACTCAGTTCAGATAACAAAGGTGGAAGCTCCGACCTATTGGCCGACCCGAGAATAAACACCGTAAAGGTCCAGGCACTAGGCCCGGCAGAGTATGAAACGAAAAAGGTGTGCCCTCCGACCCGTCTATTGTCCGCGCGGACTGTAACCCACACTCGTTGACACAAGCATGAGGTTGACATCCTTCACTTGAAAGTCTGCCGAGGCCAATGTTATCACAATTGTGCGAGGCAGAGTCCGCCCCCGAAAGGCGATATTCCTATATAACCAAAGGGGGGATAGGCTCGGACCATGATGGTCGCCATCAACTGCGCTGAGCCGAGCCCACCTTCAAAGGCGGACGTCCCTCATGCCAGGTTTAGAAGCTGCCGTAAGGAGACGTGGGCAAGCCAAACTTAGAAACCACTCTAAGGAGACGTGGACGATTATGTCGCTTGCAGATATGATCTTTGGATTGCGTGCGATATCTCCATGATCCGAAAACCTCCCTGATTGAGGGAATCGTGCCGTGATCATCGGATCTAGATCCTTCGATAACTAAGTATAAATACGAGATGACCTCACTGCTACAGGTACGCAATATCTTGCACTCTCCCTCTACTCTTCAAGATTAGACCCCGATTCCCTTCGCCTAACTCAGGCATCGGAGGGTCCCTCGGCTTAGCCAGGGTCTCCTTTGCTCACCCTTTGTGCAGGACCAGGGACAACCCAAGGAGTGGAGGGCGATCCAGATTTTGACCTCAACAAACATGACTAGATGTTCTTGCTTAGCCACTGGGGGGTCTGTCGTAGGGATGGACTAAGGCACCTGGGAGCAAAACTGAAGTTGAAGATGGTTGATGCAGCCTACTTCCTTAGATGGGCTCCTGCTGGAAGAGGGAAGTTGTGGGGCAGTTGGGCCTGCAGGGGAAGAAGATGACTTCTCAAAGGCATTTCTGCAAACTGGTTGGGGCCGACTTTCACGGATAGCTCTGTTGATATCATAGAGTTTTCAATTGTTGTTGATGGATCTCGGTTGGGATTCCTGCTAAAGTATATGCATCTGCGGCAGATGCCAGTGGGGGTTGGAGAACCATTTAAATGTGAAGACGACGCACCCTTCGCTCCAGATTCCACACTTGTCTTTCTATCTTCTGGGTGAGCCCAAACATTGTAATATTTCCCAGCCACAACAAGCTGAATGGAAGTGAGGAAAGACAACCTTTGCCTATTGATCACCTTAATCCGAGCAAACATTTAAAGAATATAATTTTAGTGATGTAGTTGGTATTTGAATGATTTTATAGCATCATTAGCATGCCATTTATATGGTGGACATGAGCATAGCGACACCTTTATTTGGTCGTGTGACACACTACTCTCCAAGGAAGCTCAAAATCGCATTTCACCACATTTACTTCCAAATCCTCTCGAAGGAAAGATTTCACTCACAAGCATTTACTTTTATCCAAACACTTAAAATTAGAGTTGTACATGAGCCTAACCGTGTCAAGCTTGGCCCAGCTCGGGTTGGCTCAGCAAGCAGACTACCCCAGCTTGAACTCAACTCAGCTCGATCCTCGTGCATGATTGGCTAGCTCAGCTCGGCCAGCGGCTCAAGCCGAGCTTGAGGTCAATCTTTCAAGGTGAGTTCGAGCCTATGTACTGAGTTTGAGTGTAGGTTTTAGAATTTTCATATATATATATATATATATATATATATATATATATATATATAATATATTATATAACATTTATATTTAGTAAAACCAATGCGAGTCAAGTCGAGCTCGGTCTAGCTTGGACTCGGCTCCAAATTTTTTCAAGCCAAGTCAAGCTACTCGACTTTCCCGAGCTAACTCAGTTCATGTACATCTCTACTTAAAATACTAATTAAGTTTGTTTACTTTCATTTACTGCCAATTCCCTCTATTTACCTCCATTTACTTCTATCTAAACAGCCCCTTACATGTAAAGGCAGGTCAGGCCAAGCTGGGACAGGCATATCAAGCTAAAATGACTTGAGCCCGAGTCCAAGCCAAGCCAGGTCAGGCATATCAAGCTAAAATGACTTGAGCCCGAGTCCGAGCCCAACCCAAAAATTGACAGGGATATGCAAATGAGGCCACATAAGGCCCAATCTAGGCCGAAAGCAATGTTGGGCACGTAGGGTCAGGATGGCGACTCAGTAATGGGCTTACACAGCTCATGTGCCTCTAATTTCAAAATGGGCTTACAAAGTCCTGTTTACGAAATGCTCTATGGATTTCCTCCATATTTGATTGTTGGGAGATGTGAGGTGAATGAGTTCCATGGTGTTTAATGCACACATTTTTCGCAGGCACAACTAGGGCACGATGAGTCGGATCAAGGATCAACCCACAACTTGACCCAACCTCAATTCTAATCCAAAGCCCAACCCAAATCCTCTATACTCGACCCAAACCGAACCCAAATTCCCGTACACTCAACCCTAACAAGAACCCAACCCAACCCAAATGCCAACTTGAGGTGCCCAACCCGAACCCTAAGAATTCCATCGTACTAGACCCCAATATGTACCGACCCTATTCACAAGTGAAATAACGTATGAATTAAATAGCAACAAGAGCATATTTGTTGAATATTCATTTGCAACCATTGGGATCATCAGACTGACCTGACTTATCCCACCCACATTACCTCAACCCAAACCCAATCGAGTTGCCATTTTTCAACCCAAACCCGGGTAAGTTGAGTTTGAGTCAATCCAAACTGAAGTTGCAGCCCTACACACAAGAAATGGCATACATGAAATATATTATTTATTGATTTCTTCATCACACACAAAAACACACGAAAGAAAAAAGGGGGGGCAAGTTCCTCAATACTGTGTGCCCCACATGAAGAAGCTCAGTATAAGAGTATAGACTAGATAGAGGGAGAGAAATGATCACATCAAAATAGTTGGATGATAAGTTACTATCCATTTAGTGAATAATTTAGAAATTGTCTGCTAGATGGATGGTAACATATCATCGAACCGGCTCCATGTGAGCATTTCGCTATAGAGGCAATACTTATTTAAACAAAAAGGGTGCAGTCTATGAGGCATGCAGTTCACCATGATAATTTAGTAACACCTAACATTGGCAACGGAAAGTGGGTATCGGAAGGAGTTTGCATATTCGAAGGAGAGGCTGCCGCCAGGGCCGAGCGGGCCACCGTCATTGACAAGGCAATCGTCATAGCCAATCCGTTTGAAGATTCTAGGGTTGATCATGCGAGCAGAGCTGAACCATCCGCAGCTCATGTGTATGTCAGAGATGGTGCAACCGGATATGCAGACGTTGAGGATTTGGACAGTGTATGTTGGGATGCCGTTTGGGAGTGGAGTGGTCGCACCCTGGTAGACTACGATGTCGTCCTTCGAGCATGACTCACCGATACGATCTGTTGTTTCCTTGTTCACTTCCAAATATTAAAACGAAAATTGAGAACATTAAAAAAAAAAAAAATGCATTGAAAACCCTATCCCATGCAAAATGCACGTAGTAGGATATCATGGCAATAATTAAAAAAATAAGTTATTTGATAATCTAGAGGTGTATGATGCTTGATATGCAGGAACTCAGAAATTATACGCCTGTTATGTATTAACTAAAATTATCGAGCTGACTGCCACAGAATGAGTAAGAAAATTAGATCGGTCTATCATTCCAAACATCGCATTTCCGGGCATTCGCTTCTTGAAGTAGGACTAGGGGTGGCAACGCGACAGGCTGCCCAGCCCAGCCATGGCAGCTGGCCTGGCCCACCCCATCCATCGCTGAATACAGATATGGTTTTGCCGACGTTAGTCTGGATCCATTCAAATTAACACTCGTTCCTAGTCAACTACATTTACCAGAGGGCCAGCACAGGAAGTAGATTTATCTAGCTATCTGTGTTATTGGTGGAGATTTATTGGGACAGTTTCAATTGGATTGATGGTCCCAATGACATGTCTTAATTTTTACCAACTTGTAGGGCTGATCTAGAGCAGGTCGCACAAACTTTCATAGTAAAGATGGACCAGAGAAGGCCCGATCCAAGGCGGAAATGATCCGGACCGTCAGAACCTTAAATCAATGGGATGAGTTTTTCGACATTTTATATATGATTTTGGGGTAAGAGACCTTCTTGAGCAAATCAACTACGCAACGCCAGGTTGCCCACACCAGATTTGCAAGTTTCCATCAGTTTGACTGTCAAAAGTCTCGCTTAGTTTCATTTCTACTATAAATAATAAATTTTAGTTGGAATATAACTTTTGATCCTTTCAAGTTTGTACGTGACTAACATGAAAGGGGGTTTTAAAAGTTGGGGAATATGGTGGTTTGACCAAATTACTATTTTTGGCCAAAAATCTCAGTGTAGTAGGAATAGAAGTCATTTATAAATAGTAAATTACTATTTATAGTAAGTCACATTTTTAGGGTATTTGAGTTAGAGAAGTCTAAAACTATGTCTTAGGTTCGAGTTCCTTAAAGAGTTGTAATTTAGATTTTTATTATCAATTAAGTTATTTCAAATTTATTAGATATTATTCATGCTTTTATCTATCATGGATTCAAGGAAGGTCTGTGAGTATAGGGAGCTTTGTGGATTCGGAATAGTTATCCCATAAGAAGACGGTGAGCGACCTCATCAAGTCCCTCTCTGCGCCAAGGGCCAACCATAATTCAGCCCCACCTCTATATCAGACCTAGCCTCACCTCAATGGCTAAGGCTTCAAGGGCTGAGGTTGGGCCTCTTTAGACCATCAGGTTTACTGGTGGGCTTGTGCCAGGCTAGGGATCAAGGGCCGGCTAGGGCCAACCTTGCCTGGCCCTGGCCCCTAGCTTGGCCCGTTTCCACCCCCCTAAATCAGACCACTGAATATATTTCATTTTTCGCCATCTAATAAGTGTCCACCTTGCATAAGGGTGTAATGAGGTCGATCACCATCTTCCACAACCGATAAGCACTTTGAATTCATAAGGTTCTCTTGAATCCACAAGAGAAGGATCCCAAGTCCACAAGATGTAAAAGAAAACTTCAGAAATATTATTAGAAGTCCCTAAAATAATCAAGTTTGCATCCTTAAATCACCTTAATCAAATCCTAAGACATATTTAAAGAAAACTCAAGCAAATAAGGAAACTAAAACTAAAAAAATGCACAAATTTCCGCATTCTGTCGAACGATGGGGAGGGTGCAAAAACGTTCAAAGACTAAATCTATAAAATCAAATTACTTGCATGCCACTAAAATAACTTCTAAGTGCCTGCCTATCATCCATTACACTCTAATAGCAAATCCAAGTCTTTCTCATAATAAAATGGCAATCGGTGTTGTTCGGGTCTGACGCGAGGATGGACGTGATGATGTTGATCACTGTCTTCCTCAAGGGATAACTACTCCAAATCCACGGAGCTTCTCTAAACTCCTCATAGAGATTCCTCGAATCCACGTGGAAAAAAAAAAAAAAAAAAAAAAAAAAAAAAAAAAAAAAAAGAAAAGAAAAAAAAAATGAAAATATATAAATAAATTTGAAAATAGATTAATTGATGATAAAAAATGAAATTACAACCCTTTTAAATAATAATCTCAAACCTAGGAATAAGTTTCGATTAAAAACATGATTTACTATAAATAGTAAACTTACTACTTAAAAACAGTCATGATTTCTACTAGACTTCATGATTTTCGGCCAAAAATAGTAAGTTTCCAATTTCGTCAAACCATGTTATTTTCCTAAATTTTGTAAAGTCATTTTCATGTTGGGCACTACTACTAAATTACTTGCATGCCACTAAAATAACTTCTAAGTGCCTGCCTATCATCCATTACACTCTAATAGCAAATCCAAGTCTTTCTCATAATAAAATGGCAATCGGTGTTGTTCGGGTCTAACACGAGGATGGACATGATGAGGTCGATCACTGTCTTCCTCAAGGGATAACTACTCCAAATCCACGGAGCTTCTCTAAACTCATAGAGATTCCTCGAATTCACGCAAAAAAAGAAGAAGAAGAAAATATATAAATAAATTTGAAAATAGATTAATTGATGATAAAAACGAAATTACAACCCTTTTAAATAATAATCTCAAACCTAGGAATAAGTTCCGGATAAAAACGTGATTTACTATAAATAGTAAACTTACTACTTAAAACGATCATGATTTCTACTAGACTTCATGATTTTCGGCCAAAAATAGTAAGTTTCCAATTTCATCAAACCATGTTATTTTCCTAAATTTTGCAAGTCATTTTCATGTTGGGCACAACTGCTAAAGCTCAAAGGATTGAGTAATGATCGAATTAAAATTTTATATAAATAGTAAAAATGAAATTAAAAAATATTTTCAACCATCAATCTCATAATCTCGCAAATCTGGCATAGGCAACCCGGTTGGCTAAAGTAGATTCTCATACCGCAAAATCAATCATATATGGTAGGTCAAGTAACTTATTTAAATTTGCGAGATATATCTGTTTTAGGGTTCTGAACTGTCCTGACCACTTCTGCCTCCAATCGGGCCTTCTCTACTCTATCTTGGACATGAAAGTGTCCATGACCCGCTCTACTTCAGGGACTCGCTGATCTAGTGGGCCCCCACGTTTGAATCTTGCCTAGTGAATGTGGGGCAATGGTCATTTACGTGTCCATACATTTCTAGAACGTTGAATAGACAAGGGCTTCGGATTATTGCCCATTCAAGTCTAGAACACCAGATCAACGATCTTGTTTAGCAACGTATTTGACTGTTGAGGACGTCAATGATTCTCTATCTGGTCGAGAATATACACAATATACGTTGGACACGAGTTTGTACAGGTGGGAGCCACTATGTGGTTATCCAAAGGGTTGATCTGATGGCCACATGTATGGACCTAGCCCTTGGATCGGTTTCCTAGAAATACATAGTTCGAGGAAAAAATGGCAGTGTTGCAGGAGGGCCCATCATGAAAATTACTGGGCCCCTAAACAGGCACATACCTTCATCAGATGGACCACAGCTTACAGAAGAAATGGACAGATAAAAATCAATGGCCAAGTTCTTCTCAGCCTTCAATTGGATAATAACATTGGGGCCCACCTGATGGAGGGACCGGTCTGATTCTTGGGCCGGTCGTCTACACTGTTGGATTCACCAGATGGACCATTTAGCGTGTGGGCCAAAAATTTCCAGCATGAAACTACCATAACCCTCTAATGGGTAACCACCAAATGGACGGTTAAGAAGACATGCAGAATCCAAACCGTGAATCTGGTGCGTCCAGCCATGTTAGGTCTAGATTCCAAAATTTGGCCTGATCATTAATTCCTGTGGACTACACCGAAAAAGGAACAATGGAAGACATTGGGAAGAGGAACTCCCACCGTATAAATTTGCAGATGGAATATGGTGTCCACCATGTCTTTTATATACCATCCAAACCATTCATCAGGTTAGCCACACGAGGATTAACGTATAAAAAGAAACTCAAGTTGAGTACGCACGATCCGTACAAGAACTCCCTAATTCTAATATGCACCGTATGTTCATACCTACTGCGAGTGGCTTGCGAATGGCCGTCGAATTCCTCTCAGGAACGATCTCCGGTCCGTGATGAAGCCCTGAACACCATACATCACACCGATCAGTATCTATCATGCGGCCGCGATGTACATCTATATATATCATGTAAGATGCATGATAGCATCGTGAAAAAGAAGGCAGATGAGGGGCATTATGGGAAGATTAATGATAGAATGCGTTGCCTTGTTCCACGTCAGGTTGTACGTACATCAGATATCTGGCCCACCCATTAGGTAGGGCCCACTGTAAACATGCGACTTGCCAAAAGTCGCGACAGTACACTTATTAAGCAAGCTGAGTACGTACTTTGAATTTGGACCGTTGGGACATTTCTTCTATACGTGTTCACAGTATAGCCTGATGAATGGTAAGGATCACTGGCACAGTGCCATCCAACGGTTGATACATGAGGGCCCTCATTGAATACAGAAGGAAAGCGCATTCTGAGTAAACACTGTTGGACAACTGTGATATATGTGTCTTATCTACACCGTCCATCCGTTTCCCCAACTTATTTTAGAGTAGGAGCCCACAATTTAAGCTTATCAAATACTCAAGTGTGCCATAACACAGTAATCAGTAGGAATTGAGTGCTTGACCATATGAACATGATGGATGATAAATAAAGATTAATGTGGGCCCTAGAAAGGTCATTATCCATACTGTTTCCTGTGGTGTGGTCCACTTGAGCTTTGGATATGCTTCAATTTTAGGCCTATGCCCTAAAATAATATGGAAAAACAGATGGACGTCATGGATAAGAGACATACATCACGATTGGACCCACAGAGTTTACTCCAGAGAGGATTGTGTACCGAAGCTATCTTGCATGAGAGTTTAATGCAGCACGACGTAGTGCGAGGAAGCGATCACGTCCTGCCCCCGCTGGACAGAAATCAGACGACTTAGGGCTCTGTGCGGCCCTTCTTGGTGTATGTGTTTTATCAACGCTGTTCATCCATTTTTTTCAGATAATTTTAGCGAAAAAGCCGAAATATCAGGCAAATCCCGGGCTCAAGTGGACCACACCACAGGAAGCAGAAGTGATAATGACACCCACCGTTGAAACTCTCCTAGGGCCCACCGTACGTTTATTTTCCATTCAGGGATCTGATAAGGTCACACAAAAATGGATGAATGGAAAACACAAATCTTTGCTTGATCCAAAACTTCCGTGGCCTCGAGAAGTTTTCAATGGTGGGTGTTCAATCCCCACCGTGCAGTCCACATAAGCCTTGGATCAACCTCATTTGGGCTGATATCCTAAAATTATCGGGAAAATTGGATGAACGGTGTGGATAAAACCCATACATCACGGTGAGCCACACAAAGCCCCTGTCTTGTCCGATTCCGTCCAGGCGGGAGCAGCACGCAATCCGCTTCCTTATTGCGATGGGATATCATCAGGACCATAACCTTTGGATCTGGGGTCAGTATTCAATGATCCCAACCGTTTAGAAGATGGGACTCACATTGGATGAATATGGACCATCTCCATAACTTTGAATAATCAAAGGGTGAAATATTTCAATGCAAATCCCATCCATGGTGAGGCCGATTACATCTTAGCCGTCCATATAAGGACATTGATCAAATCACTAACACTGTTCAGATTGGTGTGATTTTTTCATTGTAGCCCATCTAATATGCATTGGACCAAATGAACAGTCTAGATCAATGGATCAAACTGCCAGTGTCCCAATGCAACTAGGAACTAGCACTGTAACTTATAGTGCTCTGAGAGCACTGGAGCATTTTTCCATGAGATTTTACCATAAAGCAGGTATACAGCCAACAGAAAGCCGAAACTCGACGCCACCGAAACGAACGGAAGCGTCCGAAACCCGTTACGTATCGGAAATCCGCTCATTGTTGCTCTTTCAACCGTCCCTTAGATCTCCGAAACCCTTAAAATCAAATGAAAGCAAAAACCCATAAATAAAATCGTAAAAGGAAAAGCTACGAATCGTTAAATCTCAACAAATATCGGATTCGGACAGAGTATCGGAAACGTTTCGGAAGAAGATTCCGATACGTGTCCGAAACCCACGAAGATTGGAGATAGAGTACGAATTCCTGACAGCGAAGGTACGTGTGTCCGTACCTCCGGCGTAGGTAGAGGGCGTGACGGGAAGAGAGCGTACGGAATCACCGGGAAGTAAGATGCCGAGTACGGAGCCGGAAATGTGAGTCGGCGTCAGGCGTCCGTTACGACACTTTCTGTTTTCGTAACGGAGTCACGGAAGTGAAGGAGAGGGAACGGAACGATGGCTTTTGTAGTTGAGAATTTTAATTCGTCTCTGATCCAACGGTTGGGATCATCCCATGGGGGACCGGAATCGTCTACAACACCTGTTTTCCGCAATGCCTAAAACACACTAGCTCTATGGGGTCTACCATGTTGTAAATTTAAAATCCACTCCGTCCATCAGGTCAGAAGCATTATTTTGACCGTACATAAAGATATATACACTGGAATAATAATTGCAATAGGCCACACCAAAGGGAACAATGTAAAATCACTCCAAAAACCGCTATATAGTTCACATAGTGTGGCTCGCGTGACTTTATTTTCCCGCTGATTTTTGTATATTCTCTTCATTATGCTGAGTTACACCTGATTAACAGGTACGATGAAAGATACACTTCATCGTGGCCCCACACATAGACCTATGGTTGGTATCCCATCCTCATTGGTCTATATGGTGTGGCCCATTTTACTTTTAGATTGAGATGTTTTTTTTATAGCCTAAAATCAACAATTGAATCGGATAGACGGAGTGGATTTTAAATATAAAACATGGTGGGCCCCAGATAACTTGGGTATTTTACGTACAGCGGAAAACAGGTGCCGTAGGAGTATTCCGGTCCGCGCCACAGGCGTAATTGTTTTTGGGGAACGGTCGATGTGGACCGGAATACTCAACCGCACGCAAGCTCGTAAAACACCCAAGCTCAGTGGGGCCCACCATGTTGTATATTTAAAATCTATTGCGTCCATGAGGTTCTAGCGTCGATGATCGGCCACGAGGAAAAAAATCCTGAAGATCCAGAATTCAGGTGGGCCGCACTGCAGGAAACAATGGGGGATGAGACGCCAACCGTAAGTTTGTTTGTGGGGTTCAATGGATTTTAATTTTCATCAAAACTGTTCATCAGGTGTAAATCACTATTATGATGGAAGGATACAAAAATCATCTTGATCTAATTTTCGAGATGGCCACAATGAGTAAATTTATAGTTTTTAGGAGAAATTTATATTGTTCCCATTAGTCTGGCTTATACAGACTCTCTAATCCGACCGATCATTTTATGTATAGTTAATATAAGGCATTTCACCCGCGATGGATGGAGTGGATTTTACGTATACAGCTTGTGGTCCCCACGAAGCTTAGATATTTTATGAGCTGCGCAAAAAAGGCGTTGTAGACACTCCGGCCCCCATTTGAAGTGGGGCCATGATTTGGACGGTCTTGGACTGACTATCATTTATGCATCGGTAGCGAACGCAATTAAGATGGTGTTAGTCACATCGGATGGTGGGCCCGAGGGGCCGTGCGGCTTTCATTTCACGAGTGTAAAAACATAGGTTTTCCAATTACTCACGCCTGTACAAGCCCCGATCATCCACATGCATCGCACGTGTAGGTAACAACTAAATATGCAAAATCGGATCTTCCTATCATGTGGATGAGACTTTTTAGATCTTCTGACATATGTATTATGTCATTTCACATATTAGGTGGACCACAGAACAAAAAACAAATGTACGGCTGGAGATAATTGTTTAACCGTCAGATTACTTTGTACGCTATGGTTCATCTGAGGATTAAAACTATTGGAATTTTGAGTTGGGAAATTTGAGTAATGTTACCAACCAAATGGAGAGCTCAGATCTCTCACACGTTTTCCATATTGGAGCGTGTAATGCATGTGAACGAGCAGAGTTGCACACGCGTGTAGATCAGCAATCCTCGTATGAAAACATTCTTGAGAGGGGCATTAATGCAACGGATGTAATCGAATGGAATGAATTCAAACAAGTAGCTGGCAAATGGCATGCGACGGTGGTTTGCATTCGGACCGACCAAATGACAATATTGCCCCTTAACTTGCTTGGAATTACAATAATTTTACACGAAATTAGTAAGATGACGTCATTGCCCTTCGTCCGAACTCATTGCCAATCTTCATTCTTCACAGGATATGAGAAAAATTGAAGAGTTTTGCTGACGTAACCAAGCCATTTAAGCAACACATGTGATATCCTACTATGGTATTATTGATCTGAACCGTTAATTCATCCTCAAAATGAGGAACCAGCTATGTTGTGAAAATTGCGCCGTCGAATAGTTGCTTAATGATAATAATTGGAGCTGTTTTGTTCTTTTGCTCAATCTTGACCATCCATTTCCAACTTACCGCTTTAATGTCATAATTCTAACCATGTAATCCTGTGTGGACCACATTAGCAGGGAAATCAGTTATCATGGAAAGCTTAGCATGCTCTGTAACTGTGATATCCACACTGTCCATACATTTGGAGATATTATTTTAGGGCATGAGCCAACGAATGAGGCAGATCAAAAACTGTAGTGGACCCCACCACAGGAAACAGTGGGGAGAGTGATTCCCACCGTTGAAACCTTCCTAAGGCCCACCATGGTGTTTATTTGAAATCCAAACGGTTCACAAGTTAAAACAGACGTGAAAGAAGTGAAAACACAAATATCAGCTTGATTGAAAACTTTCGTTGCCCTTAGAAGTTTTTAATGGTGGGCGTCACTCTCCCCACTGTTTTCTGTAGTGGGGTCCACTGGAGCTTTGGATTTGACTCATTCTTTAAATTGTGCCCTAAAATATCTCTTCAAATGGACGGACGGCGTGGATACAAACATACATCATGGTGGCCCACAGAACTTAGTGACATCACTTCGTTAGCTAGTCTCGAAGAAACACAGCATTATATTTCATGGGCCATTGAAGAAGCTCAATAGGGATGATGATTTTTTCTTATCACCTATGTATAAAAACACAAAAACGAAAAAAAAAACAAAAAAAAAAAAAAAAAAAAAGAGCAAAAGTTTCCTCACTCTTCCCACTGCTTAATAGCAAGATAAGTTTCATATGTTTTTTGCTCATTTAATCATAAGTATGATACATTGTGCATTCTTATTATGTATGCAATTATTTTGGTATGGCCTTGTTAATTGCTCATCCTTATAATCCAAATTATTCAAGCATATTGTTCGGGACACAATGCCTCATGTGGACCACCTTTAAGGGCATTTGGTTATACTTTCCCACTTAAGTCACACAGGGCATTACGTTGTATACAATGAATTGGGTATGTAGCTCTCATGTTCCGTAATTCAGGATCCAAGTACTACAAGGGTGTGATCTATATTAGATGTGATTATTCATTACATTTACATTCAATATCATCTACTCAAACTAAATAACTTTCTATCTATCCAAATTTAAATATTAAAAATTAATTAAAATTTTAACTTTATAAATCTAAATCCTACTCATTTATTACTGTTACTCTTACTTATAATTCTCTACTTTAATTCATTACAATTGTCCAAATAAAATAAATTAAGGATTAAACTTTAATAGAAATAGTCATTTGGAATTTTCTTTTCTATACTCTTCTTTCATCTTATAAACTTGCATGAGATATCAAATTGGGTAGGCTATGAGCCCAGTGAGATCATATCCACCATAAGTTTGAAATAAACTCAATAATAATAAAGAAACTATGATTCAATATATATAATAAGAAAAATGTCATCATGCATAAATTGTTTCATTGGATAACATGAACGATGTCACAATGCATGAATCATCCAAGACATATAGTTAAGGGAAATATTCCTGCTCGATAATTATACAAATAATGCAATACTCATCCTTAACATGTAATTAAAGAAATCCCGTTTAACAATTCCATCGAAATATGTAAATTACCCTTGACATGTAATTAAGAGAACCTATGCTCAATAATTCTATCAAAATATGCAAATCATCATTACTGAGAACCTCCACTCAATAATCTCACCAATGCAAATAAATCAAATTTAAATTATTTCATGATAAGACAAGCAAATCAATCCCTAAACATTCTATGACTACCATGTAATCAAGCAGATCTAGATAAAATATGTTTCAAGCACTCCAAAATCATGATTTATATAGAATAACAATCTTAATGAAGGATCTATATCTAATCATGATTTTCAAGAAAAATTAACAGCATAATAAAGGATCTACATATTAAAATACATTCATGATTCAAAAATAAATGATGCTAGATTACAAAAATAAATAAATAAATAAATAAAAAATCTCAAGAAAGGCCACAACATAATTTAAAATAATTAACAAAAGAGTTATCATTAATGAGAGTTAACAATGAAATGAGTTAATCAAAACCTCTAAAATTAAAGCATATGTACTCAAAGGAAAAGCCCTTAAATCAAATAAAAAGAAAAACTATTTCCAAAATAAAAGGCAAAAATAGCCGACCTATAATAAAAGGGTTAGATTCAAGGCAAAAAGGCTAAATTCAAATAATAATTTTTTATTATAAATAAAAATATAAATATTTAACTTGAGAATGGAGGAGCTCCCTTACGTAGGATCTTTAACCACAAAACAAAATTGAGAAGACTTAGAAACAAAAAAATAAAAAGAAAATATCAAACTACAAAAAGGATCACTCACTTGAGAAATTCTAAGAAAAGTGCTTCTTCCCTTTGTCAATCTTTTATTATACTTCTTTTCTCAAATACTCAAAACCTTGCAAAAAATTAGTTGTAGTTTCTCAAAATGAAAAGTGATACAATAATTTATTAGTTTCCATGCATTCAAGTACCACAATGATTCACTAACATATGTTTTATACATGCGAGGTACCTTGAAAGGCAATTATGAAATTATACTAAGAATGAAGGATTTAAGTTTAAAGATTAATCAAGTGAAGAATTGAAGATTTTGAAGGCAGTATTTAAGATTTCAAGTATCAAAGATCTAAGAAAACCAAGTACAAAAGATACAAAAAGACTAAAAAAATCACACAGTTTAATAATAAAAATAACAGTATGTTTGGTCCCACCTAAGGTTGGTTCAATTTGACTGAAAGTGCGAAGAATAGTCCAGCAAGAAAAGTGATTTCAGGCTTAATTCGGCTGCAACCGAAACCTAATTCGGTTCGACTATTTGGTGCCACCGAAGGAGGGTTCAATGTGGTCAAAAGGATATAGAGACTTCAGATGTATTTTGACGAAATTTAGCTGGAATCAAAAGAATATTCGACTAGACTCGACTTTACTTTGATATGATTGAAGCGTAAGAAAAGTATAAAATTTTAAAGTCGGTGCGAGTTTTCTCTATTTAAAGATGTGTTTTAAATTATTTTAGATAAGAATTAAGACTTAAGAGAGAGAGACTAAGATGTATTGGAGTTTCTACAGAATCATCCTTCCTCCTCGGTCTTTCAGTTCTAGTTTGTTTTTCAAGTTTTTCTTTTGTTTTTGTTTAAGATTTTAGTTATGCATTCCTAATCTCTTAGCTAAGACTAATGGATGAACCTTTTGGTGAATATTTAATAGTTAATTCATTTTCAATGAAAGTTTTAAGTTATTTATGTTAAATTGCGTTTGAACGTGATTAAATTCTTATATTGGGGAAGGAATCAATCTATAAAATTGATTGATTTATTATTGCCTCCAAGTACATCGATGCTTTTAATTCTCCGCGATGTGATTACCTAAATCTTCATGAGAGATCAAGCCTATCATGATTCTAGTTTATGTTATTATATTATCTTCCATTAAATTATGAAATTCAATTCTAGTTGAGTTATCATCCAGTTTATATGTATATTATATTATCTTCCAATTAAAATGGATTGAAATTCAATTCTAGTTAAGTTATCAACTCGAGAACTTGAATTAAGTTTAAATTTCATTGATTGAGGTCTCATGGATCCTTACTCATTTTCTATTGATTGTTTTAACTCCTACATTGTTGAATTAAAAATCCAAGTAATCCAATTCGTTTTAAGTGTGTTCTCACCAATTTTCATATGGATCGACCTTAGTCTCGATGAGTTATTACTATATTGTAGCTCTACACTTGGGGTTGTCAACCCTAGGGTTCGATCAATAGTTTTGGCAGTGTTCAATCGATCGACTCGGTCGATCGAGTTCGATCGAGCTTTACTCGAAAGTCTGTTGTTTTGGGCAATTTGGTTTACAACAGCTTTGCACTATTTTGAGCATTTCTTATCATGTTTTAATTAAGCTTCTAAGGCTATGAGATGATTAAATAAGGTTTATCTATTTAAGGATATAATAATCTAAATGTTAATCTAAGGTTAAGATAATCAAGACACTTCAATTTACTTGTTTTTCACTTCTTTAATACTCCAAGGCTTCATGTGTCTTTAGTCTTTAACTACTAAAGGCTCAACTAACTCATCAACACATAGATGTACGTGATTCATTCCTCAATCATGATTGACGTAAAGTATATAATCTCTAAGGTCACAGTTGCAGTCAAGTAATAACCTTACAGCTCAATAATCCTAGAAAATTTTCAAATCCTATAAAGTAAGATCGTGCGTTAATGATGGTGAAGAATGCTATTTAATCCATTCATTCTCTGTCATTGAGGCCCTTAGGATCTCTAGAAGAAAACCAAACCCATGAGTTATTCAAGTTAATGAATCTTTAATTTCCTAATTCATTGTGATTTTTCAGTTTCTAGTTGGCCGCATGTCTTGAGTGTATTCAGCTAGTGGCGACTCTAAATCTCACAAGCAACCGACATCAAATTTTTATATATTACCAGGAGATCAGGCGACACATGCACATTGACAGCCATGAACCCTTAAAGTTTAGACAAGCATGAAGTTAAGTTTTGTACAATATCTAAGACTAGAATATGTTATTTAGGCTTAAGTGACTAATTCTATACATTAATTTACTTTATAAAAATTCCTAGTATATAAATTAACTTTAATTTGATTTAATATAAGTTAATTATTACAGTTCATAAGCCAATTATGATAAGTGGTTGGTGTGCATTGACCTTATAAAAGTTATTTCAAATCACTAGATATCGCATTGATCTAATGGAATAAAATGTATGTTAAAGATTATTGGTTATGTTAGTAGCAATAGCTATATAAAGGTACACAATTGTGAATTCCGTTAATGGGCGGGTGTAAGGCTCGTATCCTAGACCATATCGTTCCGTAGACTTCCACGGTTCTCCCGCTTGAATTTCGGTGACCTGCGATCTATTATCGGTGTTTGTGTGTGATCCTGAGTCATGTTCTGTATATTAGAGTCAGCTCGACCCGAGACTTGTATCATTGTGACCGCGCCGTCGCCGCAGTTTCGATGCCGCGTCTCACACGTTAAGACGATTCTCGGGCCAGGAGATGTGAGCCCGCGTTCAATTCGAGAAAAACGCTGCACGTTGCTTATCCTAAGAGAATCCATCACATCAATCTCGTTAATCATATTAATCAAGTACACATCACTCCCATCACTCACACCCATTCCAAGTACAACTACCCATACAAAAGTCAACTCTCTCTCTTATACAAGTACTCCCATCACTCACTCACCCATCACTCATATCTCTCATCTCTCTTATTTCTCCCATTTCTCCCAAGCAACTCACGTCCCAACCTCCATGAGAGAGAGCTTGGTGTGGCCCACCATCCAAAGTCCATCTCAACAGTTAAAATTCACCCCTTGGAGCTCTAGATCGTGTTGGCAGAAGAAAGAAGAGGGGATCAACGGTGGGTGTTTTTCTAAGGTTTGATTTGTGTGATTTTGATGATTTGAGGGCCCACTTATAGTGGGACCCATCTTGATGTATGCATTGTATAGGGAGGGCCCATAGTGGCGGGGTCCCTCCCCTTCTCACGTCTCTCCATCTCTCTCTTTCTTTTGTTGTGATGATCATGGGATTGTGGACCCCACAGCGATGTATGTGTATCATCCTCACCGTCCAGACCATGCATGGTGGGATGTAGCTGCTGATTGCGTCAGCAAGTTCTATGGGTCCCGCTGATGTATGTGTTAAATCCACACCGTCCAGCAGCAAGGCTGCTGCAATGGGGCCCCCTGATGTATTTGTTATATTCACACCATCTGTTCGTTTGGATAGAGGGGCCTGATGTATATGTTTCTCCATGTTATCCATCTATTTAATCCAGCCGTCCAACTGAGACAGTGGAGCCCATCTGATGCATGTGTTGAATCCAGACCGTCCAAGGTCTGAACGGTGTTGTGCAGGCCCTGCCGTGATGTATTTGTCGCAACACCGTCCATCAGGTGGGACGTGCGGACCCCACTTGATGTTCGGCTCGTATCTAGGCCGTCCAGGGCATAGACGCTGATGGTATATATATATATATATATATATAATATATATATATATATATATATATATATATTATATATATATATATATATATATGGGAAAAGGTACTATGCACTCGACCTCACGTTAAGCTCCCGTGAGGTGGAGCTTTGTGGGCCCCACCATGATGCGTGTCGACCATCAACACTGTGCATTTGATGGGTCCTCTTTAAATTATGGGATATCCCAAAAATCAGCCGTATACGAAACTCAGGTGGGCCATACCATCTAAAATCATGTGAAGACATGCCAAAAACATATAAAAGCACTTGGTGGGGCCCACCTGAGTTTTGAATGCTTCTGAAACTTGGTCTGAACCCTCATCCAAGAGGGACACACATAATGGATGAGCTAGATTTGGAAACCACATCTCGGTGGGCCCAAAAAATGATTATTAATGTTTTAATGGTGCACGGCCCCTCTCAACTTCTGTATGTGGTGTGGCCCACACAAGTCACAGATTGACTTGATTTTTGAGACCTAGGCCCACGATGGAATGGTGCATCTGACTGATGGGGTAGATGTTCGAAACGCATCACGGTGGGGCCCACACAGCTCAATCTCATGGGACAGTCCCATCAGCTAGAGCGCATAGTACCTTTTCCCTATATATATATATAATATATAGCTAGTGGTGGTGGGTCCCACACGTGTGGACCCACCACATATATATATTTTCTATATCCAAGCCGTCCATTTGTTGGACGGCCATTGCCCATGGCGTCAGCAGTTTGTGGGACCCATATATGATTTATGTGTCTTACCCATGTGATCATCAGCACCGTCCATTGATGGACGGTGCCATGTAAGGCCCTACCTTGATGTATGTTTTGTATTCCACATCGTCTATATGGACGAGCTGTGGGGACCCCATCGTGATGTATGTGATTCATTCTAACCATCCAAATGGTGTGACCCATTGCAGTGATGACGTCAACAGTCCTGTGGGACTGATATCCATAGCCGTCCACCTGTTTTGTCAGCTTGGGACCCACCTTGATGATGTGTTGTATACCTGCTCCGTCCATGGGACGGTGAACACCACCGTGATGTATTTATTTCATCCACACCATCCAGATCGTGCTGGACAGTGCTGGACAATGTTTGGGCAGTAATGATTTACATGGACAATGTTTGGGCGATGCTGATCATCATTAGAGTGCCATGTGCCCCATAGAATGATGTGCACAGTGATACACATGTTGCACCTGCAACTATTTAAATGATTTTAGATGTAATCCAAGCTCCCATCTGTGAGGCCCACTTTGATGTATTTTGTGGCCCATTTGTCAAGCCTACTTTGATGTATTTTGTGGCCCATTCGAGATGCCCACCTTGATATACTTGTGGCCTTATCTGTGAGGTCCACCTTGATATATTTATTGCCCATCTATGAGGCCCATTAGTGCGACCCATTGATGTGGCCCACTTGTTATATATGAGGCCCATTGATGAGGCCCATGTGATGCAGCCCAATTTCATATATTTTAGGCCCACATGATGTGGCCCAATTTAATGTATTTAAGGCCCACATGATGCGACCCATTGATACAACCCACTAGATGTTATGAGGCCCATTAGTGCGGCCCATCTGATGCGGCCCACTTGATGTATATGAGGCCCAGTGTGATTTATGTGAGGCATGACCCATTATGATTGTATGTGGCCCATTATGTTGTGCATGAGGCCCTTGTGTGAGGCCATGGGCCCAATCTATGTTGGTTCTATGTGGGCCACTTCTTGGGATAAATGTTGGTTGAATGTCCACGTGATGGGCAATGATGGTTAAATGTCCACATTGTGACCTTCCTTTAGGCCTTGTTAGGCCCATTCTCACCGATTCCGATTATCGAGGCCGATTCCAATTGTCGGGCCGATTGTTGATGCCGATTCCGATTCCGATTATCGAGCAAATTTCAATTGTCGAGGCCAATTGTTGAGGTCAATTTCGATTTCGATTGTTGAGACCGATTTCAATTCCGATTATCGAGGCCGATTCTGATTGTCGATACTGATTCCGATTGTTAAAGCCGATTCTAATTTTGATTATCGAGGCCGATTCTAATTATCGAGGCTGATTGTTGAGGCCGATTCTGATTATTGAGGCCGATTCCGATTGTCGAAGCTGATTGTTGAGACCGATTCCGATTCCGATTGTCGAGGCCAATTTCGATTGTTAATACCGATTCCGATTGTCGAGGTCAATTCCGATTCCGATTGTTGAGGACGATTTCGATTCCGATTATCGAGTCCGATTCCGATTGTTGAGGTCGATTATCGAGGCCGATTTTGATTATCAAGGCCGATTGTTGAGGCCGATTCCGATTGTCGAAGCTGATTGTCGAGGCCAATTCCGATTCCGATTGTCGAGGCCGATTCCGATTGTCGATACCGATTCCGATTATTGAGGTCGATTCCAATTCCTATTATCGAGGCCAATTATCGAGGCTAATTTCGATTGTCGATACCGATTCTGATTGTCGAGGCTGATTTCGATTTTGATTGTTGAGGCCAAATATTGAGGCCAATTCCGATTGTCGATACCAATTTCGATTGTCGAGGCCGATTGTTGAGGCTGATTGTTGAGGCTGATTTCGATTGTCGATGCCGATTTCGATTGTTGAGACCGATTGTATAGGTCGATTGTCGAGGTCAATTTATCAAGGCTGATTCCGATTACCGAGGCCAATTATCGAGGCTGGATATTGAGGCCGATTGTTCGAGGCCGGATATCGAGGCTGATTCTTGAGACCCAATGTGATGTATATGCGGCCTGTATTTGAGGCCCATTATGATGTGCATTCGACTCGTGTTTGAGGCCCAATGTGATGTATATGCGGCCCGTATTTGAGGCCCGTTGTGATGTATATTTAGCCCGTGTTTAAGGCCCAATGTGATGTATATGAGGCCTATGTGATGAGGCCCATTGTGATGCATTTGAGGGCCAGGCGATGAAGCCCATTGTGATGTATGTTAAGCCCGAGTGAAAGGCCCATGGTATTGTATATTTGGCCCTTGTGTGAAGCTCATGGTGTTGTACATTTGGCCCTTGTGTGAGACAATGGGTCCACTATATGTTAGGCTCTATGTGGGCCATTCCTTGGGAGCAATGTTGGTTAAATGTCCACATTATCGAGGTCGATTGTCGATGCCGGTTATTGATACCGATTATGAGTATGTGACAGTATAGCATCATGATACATGCCCATATGCATCATCTGCATGTTTGTTATGAGATGTGTTTGACCATTGCATATGTCATTGGGCAGGTTGTTATGAGACTCCTTGATAGGCGGAGGTTATCTCACATGAGCGCACAGTATGCGCAAGATTGATACATGACTGGATTATATGACTCATGCACCTTGCATTGTGTGTTGTGATTACCGTACATTCTAGCGACATCAGGGCCGTAGCCTCCACAAGCATATCGTGGATGGCCAAATGGGATATCGAAAATCTGTTATTAGCATCGGGCTGCCATAAATGACCCTGGGTGAAAATCCTTAACCCTCTTAGTACCAAAGGACGCCCCAATGTAGAGACCGAGTGGATACATGAGCGCCCGAGTGCCGAATACCAGGAGGTCGTGTCTCCCATTGTGTCGCTGTCGGTTGGGAGGGGATGTGGCCTTACCCGCCAAAGGGTAGGGGGCATAGCTAGGTTGAGTTTGACAAGCTCGTGAATGGGTCCGCTATCGACGACCCGGGTAGATATTGGCTGACTACTGGCCAGGCAGATAGTGAGGTCTCTTCCACTTACATAATCGTGCGTCAGTGGGTGGCGATTGCATGTAAAGTGTACTAGACCCTGGTGATGATATCAGAGATGTATAATACTAATTTGTGGAGTAAGAGTTGCATACTCAACATTATATTCATTCATTCATTCACTATCCGCTAGGGCTGGTAGTGCTCAACTAATCGTTATATGTACTTTCGCAATGACCAGGATTTCGGTTGGGGCGCGCGACTAACCTGAGATCAGGAACTTACCACATTGAGTCTATCTATCCAAATTTAGGTATGAGACTAGTTTGGATAAAAGTCCTTTGTGATATGTCCATAGCCTGCGATACCACATACTATCATCCTGAATTCACACTGCAGCTTAGTCATTTCATTTGCACCACATATTGCATATTGCATATTGCATTACATCCTCGGCATATGACATTCTAGGTTGTTATGTTTCTACATTTATATGACCTAGATGAGGTTGATGGTATTCGTAGCTCTTCCGAATTACATATTGTATTGCATCCTCGATATCTAATATCTGGTTCATTATGTTTCCGCATTACATAGCCGATTTACATTACTTTCTCAGTATATGACATTGGCTTGTTATGTCTTTTCATCGCATATTCTGGATGAGGTTGATGATATCTTTATGGACTTCTCAGTATTTCTGCTTACTCTAATATCGTATGATTCATGATCTTACCAGTATTTTCGATATTGTATGATTATGGTATTATATTGAATATTTGGCACTTACCTTATGCACACACTTACACCACCCTCTAAACTTTCTATAAGCTTATGTAAGATAGATGCGTGCAAGTGATGTTAGGTTGCAGCAGTGTGGAGCTTGGAGCATGCAACTGACTTCTGGAGCTTTTATTTTGACATATGTATTTTCCTTTCAACATTGTATTCAATGTTTATATTAGTGGATATGTAATAATGATGTTACCTTTGTGATTTAGGTAAACTTGTGGTTATGCTTCTTATGAGATAAATGTACATTGAAAAATCCTCCTTATAGGATCCTAGGATCGAAACCTGGCATATGAGCATTGAGAGCCGAGAATAGGGTACTACGAATACTGTCGGCACCGGATTCGCGATTAGGATTCCTGTGAATCCGATTTCCGGGTTTGGGGCGTGACAGCGGGTGTCCGCAAAAAAATAATAATATACATCTCGTGTTATGACTTGGTTTTGGATGGGTACGGTATGGACTCAAAATTGTATGTTTAAATCACTTAGAGTCACCACTAGTTAATAAAGAGTTAAAATCTACGGTCAGCTCGACTCGTAGAATTGGATTGCGTTAAGGAGTTTAACCTAACTTAAGATGAGTCTTGGACAAGATTTGCGACTGGGGATTCTAGTTAAGGACCCCATAATAGAGAAGGAATGGGTTAGACATCCTTCTCCACCAGCACTTACATTTCATTGATATATTGCCCTCCAAATTTGCCTATGGTATCCAATGTCATATGGGACCGTAAGCCTTATTATGGATTTTATTTTTTGGGTTGAATGAGTAGGCTTCCTAAGGATTCCAATCTCACAAGTCATATGTTCTAATTTAAAATAGGTTCATAGTTTGCTAGGAGGGGATGTCTACAACAACATATAAGCTTTTTTTTTTAAAAAAAAAATTAGTATAAGTAAATAAGCTAATAAGCCTCATATATATAAAGTAGACCTGATATCGAATCTTAGCCCATCGCTATAATGGCACAAGGACATTATTGATTAGTGATGTCCAAAGGCCAGATCCAATGATCAAACTTATTTGAGAAATTCTTTAGGCAAGAAAGTAAGTCAAAATATTTGGCCTAGATTTGGACTCAATAAGTAGGTCCTAAAGACGATTTAATTATTTAAGTCTTCTCTTAACTTCCTCGTCCTTATGAAACCCAACTTCATCTGAACACCTCAACACCCATAGGAAACCAATCTTTAATTTGCAATAACCACTCCTTAAAATTCGATATTATCTGATGGATGGGCCATCATATATGTTTTTATTTGAGCGATCATAACAATAAGTCATTTGTTCTTACTCCATTGGTTGCGATGGTCATCACTCCTAAGAACATGAAAAAAGATAAGGATGATAGTCTTGACAAGAAATAACAATAGGAAACTAAAGATACGCATTTGTATGGTATTATTACATATCGAAATAGTATAATAGTAACTTTTTATCATATATATTGAAATTCAACATATTGAAAAGCTAAATTAAGAATTAAAGCATTTATATCCATCACATATGTTATAAAGATTTATGAGTATTAATATATCATGGATATGGAATTAGGCTAATGGATGTATTATAGGCTACATTTAATCAAAAGCATGTGATAATCGTCAAATTAATAGTGATCGAAATCATCCCAACACCCAAACAAACTGTAATATGTGATTGTTGAAAATAAAAATAGAGACGATAGTCACAAACATTGTCATTAACATATTATGAAACATGAGGTTTAGGACACGAAATCATAATAAACACGAACACAGAAAATAAAAAACCTTCACACAGGTTACTATCTTCCATGATTGATGGCACAATTGAATTTGATACAAACTATTAGACTTCAATAGCAAGATTTCTTATACAACAATTATAGGAAAAGAATAAACTATGCATACCTATTCGATTTGTCATTGAAGAAGCTTGGTAAGAAAGATAATTATGTACTCAGATCTTTCTTCTCACATACACCATGATGTACGTCACAATGACATGAAGTTTACGTAAAATTATGTATCGATTCAGGGATAGAGAGTAAATATAGCACTTTTGTACTTTTGTAATATAGTCTTAATAAAAAAAGAAAAAATTTCTTCAATATTTATCTCTTAATAACAAAAGAAGTTTCACATCTGTTTTGTCTCTTTAATTATAGAGTATGGTACATGGTACTCAATTATTATGTATATGACCACTTTGATGCGTGACCTATTAATACTCATGCTTGTGATCTAAACCATCTAAGCCTACTATATGGACACCGGTACCACGTGTGGACATCTTTAAGGGAATCCACTACGAAGATTAGCTTGCTTCTTAATTACCCACATCCATAATAATTTAAGTAGACATAAATTTTATTTTAATTTAATCGAATAATTATATTTTAACCTTATAAAAGATAATGTTTATTGGGATTAGATTATTTACTTAGATACATCCGTTGTTTCTTTGTTCAGTTTCTTTTTCCTCAAAATTGATTTTAAGACATGTTAGAATAATTCAATTCTTATGTAATTCAATGCAAATGAAACTGAATTTACTTAATGTGAAATGATAGTATAATTGGATGATATTGAGTTATGAAAATTTTTTTAAAGAATTCAGTCATTTAATGTATAAATGACTCTTAAGCAAGGAAACTATATTATATAATTTCATATTTTTCATATAATTTTAACATAATTTCTATACCAAATTTGTAAAAATAGAATACTTGTTTCAATAGTGACTATGTAAATACTTGTTCAATAGTCTAAACTGTTGTTGATGTCTTAAATATGTCAATAATAGGATTTGTTGATGTCATTGATAGACCACTTGATACCATCAATAGACACTTGTCCCATCGAAAAAATTCAAAAAATTCATGTTAGTTACTGGAAAGTTTTAGGGCCTGTTTGGCCAGTTGCATTGGAAAAGATTAGGTGGGATGGAATTGCATCTGGTCAGTGCCAATTCCCCTCCATGTTTGGGAAGAATGGAAAAGCTTAGAAGTAGATTAGATGGAATCGCATTAGGTTTCACTCAATGTTAGCAAGTTGTGTAGGTCCCCCCATGATGTGTGGGCTATATCCACACTGTCCACCCATTTTTTGAAATCGTTTTAGAGCATGGGCCAAAAAATCAAGAAGATCTAAAGCTCAAGTGGACCCCACCATAGAAAGCAATGGGGATTGAATACTTACCGTTGAAAATTTCTTTAGGGCTACATAAGTTTTGGATCTGCCTCATTTTTAGGCACATGCCATAAAATGAGGTTACAAAATAAATGAACGATTTAGATATAACACGTGTGTTATTCTCAATAGTTTCAAATGATGGTGGGTATATCCATTCAATGTACCACCGTATTACAAACAAAGCATGGAATTAAGCTTATCCCCTGGAAACAAGGAACAATCCCTGCCATGGGTAATAATTATGTTTTTTGAATCCCATCCCACCTAATCCTTTCCAATGCAACTGGCCAAACAGGCCCTTAGTATTACTACTTGATGGCATCGACATCGAAGGAGTTCGATACCATCGATAGATTCTTGATGGGGTGTTGATGCCATCGAAGATGGCGAGAATAACGCAAGTGCGTAAGTTGTTTCTTATTTCGGTAGTAATATATATATATATATATATATATATATATATATAGATATATATAGATATATATATATATATATATATATTATATATATATATATTATTATATATATAAGTGCAATAAGGATTTGAAAGAGAGAAAGATGTGTATTAGAGATTTTTAAATCCATTCCGAGGGATTCAAGGGCATAGTTAGGGCTTGTGAAGTAGATTCGAGGCTTGATCCAATCGGTAAGACTCTCTCTTGTAATTTCTTCTTTCATAGTATCAATTTACTCGTTTCTTTGTGCCATGTTTTTTTTTTTTTTTTTTTTTTTTTTTTTTTTTCCGTAAGGTTTTTCACATAAATTTTGGATTGTTCTTATTTGGCCTTGGTTGTGCGATTGTATGTACTTTGCTTAATTCATCTCTGAGTGTTTCTCCATTTCCTCAACAAGTGTTATCAAAATAATGTTAGGAAGCAGATCGAATATGAAAGTAAGGTATTAATGACATATAACATGAATTTTGATATAAAAAAATATTCTGGTAAAATCAATTTTGAACTATGGAAAGTTAAGATGAACGGTAATATCTTAGTTCAGAAAGGATTGGACGAAGCTCTTCTTGAAAAGTGACCAGAAACTATGTCAGAAAAAGAATGGAATAAATTAGAAAAGAAAGCTAATATATCTATCCAGTTGTGTCTAATAGATAATATTCTCTATAATGTCATGAGAGAGAAGACTGCATCGAATACATAGGCGAAGTTAAAGAATATCTATGCAAATAAGTCTCTTGAAAATCATTCATATATAAAGCTACAATTGTTCAATATGAAGATGACGAATGAGGCTGACATTGAAGTTCATATTAGTAACTTTAATAGGCTTGTTTGCAAGTTATTGTATATGGAGGAAATGATGAAAGATGAAAATAAGGTATGTATATTGTTAAACTCTCTTCCAACAACATATGACTTTCTTGGAGAGGGCCCGATGTATGATTAGTAATGTTGGGTTGGGCAAGGAATTGTGGACTGAAACTATTAACACAGTTTTGTTACTAGGTGAATTGATCCCATTTTATGGCTATTGATTGTAAAACCCTAAAAGATGTGTGAAGTGGTTAGCAGGTAGACTAATTGAGACTTCATGTATTTGGTTGCGATACTTACTCTCATGTATCGTCAGTTAAGAGAAATAAGCTAGACGAAATGACTAAAAAGTACAAATTTGTCGGTTGTGATAATGGTGTGAAACGGTACATGTTATATGACCGGGTCACATGGAAAATCATCCTTACTTGTGACATCAAATTTGACGAGGGATCCTTGTTCGGTAAGAATGAACACAAGGAAGTGGAAAAGTCAGTTGACACAAAGACGCATACAGAAGTATATGAGTAGGTGTAGCGGACACCTTTAAGAAAGAATCCACCAAGGGATCATAAGTTACCGACGAGATATAAGGATAACTCAAATGTTGCATTTGCCCTTATTATGGATGAGAAAGATTCATCTACTTTTCAAGAGTCTCTTGATGATGTGGATGCCGAAAAGTGGAAAGCAGCGATGAATGATGAGATAAACTCTTTGTACAAGAATGAGACGTGTGAGCTAGTGAAGTTTTCTATTGTCTAAAAAGCGATCGGGTCGAAGTGGATCTTAAGAAGAAATATGATAGGTACAAGGAAATGTTGGTAGTGAAAGGGTATGCTCATAGAGAATGCGTGGACTTCACTGAGATATTTGCACCGGTAGTAAAGGAAGTATTTATCAAATTCATATTGGCGTTGGTTGACCAATACAATTTCGAACTGGAACAAATGGATATGAAGATTGTCTTTGTACATGAAGAAATGGAAGAACATATTTACATGAAGCAATCAGAAGGTTTCGAAATACAATGGGCATAAACACAAGGTTTATAGGTTGAAGAGGTCATTGTATAGCCTGAAATAGTCGTCCAGGCAGTGGTATAAGAAATTTAATTTTTTCATAGTGGGTCAGAAGTTTACTAGGAGTGAGTATGATCATTGTGTCTATTTTAAGACACTGAGTGATGAGAAGTTCATTATCTTGATATTGTATGTTGATAACATGCTTATCACCTGTCATAATATGTCTGAGATTGACATACTGAAGACTCAGTTATTAGAGACATTCGAGATGGAAGATCTAGGGGCTGTAAAGAGCGTTTTTAATATTAACATACATAGATACATGAAGAGGAGCATGCTATGATTATATCATACGGAATACCTTGAGAATGTATTGATGAAGTATAGGATGGACAAGGTAAAGTCAGTCAACATTCCCTACGTGGCTCATCTTAAGCTTTTTTTTAATAATGTCTTAAAATAGATAAAGAAAAGCAGGATATGTCTTGTGTGCTTTTTTTCAAGCGCAGTTGGCAGCTTGATGTACACCATGGTCTGTACGAGATCTAAATTTCATGTGCAGTAAGTATTGTTAGAAATATATGTCTAACCCTAGAAAGCAACATTGGGAGGCAGTGAAATAGTTAATTCAATATATTCGAAATATGCAAGACTGTGTCTTATCATTTAAAAAAATATGGAACAAGTTAATAGGTTATGTAGATTCAGATTATGTGGGCAATGTAGATAATAGAATGTTAACTTCCGATTACTCGTTTGTGCTAGTAGGTGAAACAATCAGTTAGATGTCGAAGCTTCAATCTGTGGTAATTCTTTTCACGACTGAAGCTGAGTATATGGCGATGACAAAAACATTCAATGAAGATTTTTGGTTGAGGGGAATGATAAATCAATGAGGGTTTAGTAAGAGGTCGTGCCAGTTAATTGTGATAGCGAAAGTATGATCAACTTGGCTAAAAATTATATTTATCACTCACGTATTAAATATATTTATGTGAGTCATCATTTTATCTGACAGGTGCTTGAGGAAGGAGGTGTGACTCTAGAAAAGATTTATATAAGTGTGAATCTGACTAACATGCTTATTAAGGTGGTCCTCACAGAGAAATTCAAGTTCTGTACAACTTGGGTTTCGCGAAGGCGTAAATGAAAAATAAAGTTTGCACGAGAAGCGATGATGGAGCTATGATGAAAAGAGGAATTAGAGATAGGGATTGATAAAGAGCTATGATGAATGAAGATTGAATACGTTGTGGAAATTGTTGTTGATTTCTTAAATCTGTTAATAATAAGGTCTATCTATGCCATCGACAGACCACTCGATGCCATCCACTCGATGTCATCGAGTACCTTTTAGTGTTACTACTCGATGACATCGAAGGAGTTCGAGCCATCGACGGATCCTTAATGGGTTGTCGATGCCATCGAAAGTCCCATCGAAGATGTGCATAGAATAGAACAAGTGCGTAAGTTGTTTCCTATTTCGATTTTCACACTATATATATCATGCGTAATCGATATTTGGGAGAGAGAAGGGTGTATTAGGGCTTTCTAAATCATTCCTACGGGTTCAAGGGCATAGTTAGGGCTTATGAAGTAGATTTGAGGCTTGTTTGAATCAGTAAGACTCTATATCTTGTAATTTTTATTTTAATAGTGCATTACTCGTCACTTTGTGCCATGGTTTTTTCCCTGCAAGGGTTTTCCATGTAAAATTTAGATTTTTCCCTTGCGATCGTGTGTACTTTGCTTGATTCGTCTTTGAGTGTTTTCGTGGTTCCCCAACACAAATATCGCCTAAAAGTGTATATGTTAGGAGTGATAATACACTTATAATAATTATAATTTTACATTATAAAATCTCAATAGGTACAATTTTATATGGTTAAAATAAATAATAAAAGCATGTCATCATTATGGTCAAATATAACCAACATCATTGTACAAATAAAGTAAATTATAATCATTACCTATTTTCTTTCGAGGTAATTGGAAAAACAAACACACCTTAATTCTTGATATTGAAGATCTTCCAACCATAGGAGTTTTGGTCTTAGACCATCCAAAAGTAAAGATAATCACTAAAATCATTTCATATTAAACCGTTAGTTAGTTGAACTCTTGACTCTAGTGTGGAGCATGCATCACACATCTTAATACCTAACAAAGATTAATCATAATAATTTTTCTAACTGAATTTCATGATAAAGTAATGTAAGTTGGTCATAATTATTATTTTTCAATGTTTATTTAAATAAGTATTAGTGCATATAAAACAAATGTCAAATATATGTGTAATAGAATAGGTAAATACATTTATTATAATTATGATTTTACATTATAAAATCTCAATAGCTATAGTTTTATATGGTTAAAATAAATAATAAAAGCATATAATTATTATGGTAAAATACAATTAGTGTCACCGGATAAATATATAAATCAAATTATAATCATTGCCTATTTCCTTTTGAGGCAGGTTTAATTTTCAAATTATAATGCAACATACATTGTAAATCAATTAGTATTAGTTACACTAGTAATTGCGACTCTTGTCTTAATTAAGCTAATGTTGACAAGTTAGGTGTTTAACACATAACAGTAGAAAAAGATTTTATGTGCAAAAACTCTGGAATCCATAGTGATGTATATTTCATATGTACAACGTTCATCCATTTCATTTGTTCATTTTAGCGCATGAACTCAAAAATAAGGCTAATCTAAAGCTCAGGTGAACCACATCATAGTAAATAGTGAGAATTAAATGTCTACTATTGATAACTTCTTAAGGGCCAAAAAAGTTCTGGATCAAGTTGGTTTTTATATTTCCGTTATCCATTGTCCGTATGATCTTTGAATAGGTTGGATGATAAATAAACATCAACGTGGTCGTTAGGAAGATTTAAGTTTTCAATGGTTAAGGTTCGTTAGGACCACTATTTCTTGTAGTGTGGTCTACTTAAGCTTTTGATTTGCTTCATTTTTAGATCATGCACTGAGATGAGCTTGTGGATTGGATGGGTCCTTACCCATGGCTTAGTCGTAGACTCACAAGAGTTCTAACACTAAGGTTATGGATTGGAGTACCCATTGTAGTGTGTGTGGGTGTGAGGGTGTAAGCATTAAAAAAAAAAAAGCTTGTGACAAAATGGACAGTTAGCATAGATATGGCATATTCATCATAGTGGGCCCCATAATTTTTGCATGTATAAAAACACAGGATTCACATTAGATTTATATGGTTTTTAGGACAACAAACCTTCTCTCAATTAATCAATGTGAGAAGTAATTATGCTAATTTATGGGCATTTATAGTGAAATTAGAAAAATCAAATAAGCACTCAAGGTAATTGGAAAAACAAATGCACCATAATTTTTGATGTTGAAGATCTTTCAACCCTACGTTTTTGGTGATTGGGCTATCCAAAGTAAAGATATCTACTAAAATCATTTCATACTTGAATTTCAGTTGAGCTCTAGACTTTTGTGAGGAGCATGCATCACACATCTCATCACCTAACCAAAATTAATCATAATGGTCCAAGTTGAATTTAGCTGGATTAATTTGAGTCGACCTCTTCCAAGTGCATAAATTGTGGGTAAAAACATTGTGTACTTGGAATACATTCACTCAAGGTCATCTGGATAAATTGTGGTGGACAAACTATCATGGTCCTAAAATTAGATTATTTGAACAATCTTAACCTGTTATTCATAGTCACTTGTTTAATTCGTTGAAAGAGGGTCATTGAATACTAGCTAAGTTGTGGAACACAATATCATGGTCCTAAAATTAGATTATTTGAACAATCCTAACCTCTTATTTATGGTCAATTGTTTGTCGAAAGAGGGTCATTGGATACTTTCCTATTTATTGTTGAAATCTAGACCTAGTAAAGAAAAAAACGTCTCTCCTCACCGTATCCCTGATAAAAGCAACCTCCTTGCTCACTACTATGTCTTGATTTTCTAGTTGTAAACACTGGGGTTGTTTCAGACTTGGGAGCGAGTAATTTTCAAGACACCTGCATATCATCTATGGCAGTCCGCTAGAGTATGAAAGTTTTATCTTTTTTTTTTTGTGGCTAAATTCCAATGATGATGCTTTTGGAAATTAACAACAAGTCAAAAGTGAGTTAGGGCTAAGCCGACTTAATCCAATTTTGGAATAGGCCTGACCTGACCCAACTTGGTACCGAGTCCAGCATGTCTGACCCGATCCGAGTCCGGTCTAGCTTGGACTAATCTGGATAGAGTCTGACCCAATCACAAGTGATGAGTCGTCATCGAGTCTGGTCAGGTGTAGTGGAGGGTTCGAGTCACTCCGAGGAGTTTCAACATGAGGTCTTGGGTTCGATACCCATAGATGGTGAAATCCTATTACGACGTGTGTGGTTGTGTGTGTAAAAAAAAATAAAAAGAAACAAAGAAGAAGAAAAAAAAAAGGAGAAGAAGAAAAGGTCGGGTGGAGCAGGTATCCACTTGCTAAAATCACAACTCAAAACCTAGATGCACTTGCTAGAATTGTATCCTTTAGGGCATCTTAGATGTGAAACGTAAAATTTGAGTTTTTTTTTTTAATATATATGTTTAAGTCAAGTTTTAGATTGATTCAAGTCAGTACTAAGTTATTTTCGGGTCGACTTGAATTGAGTTACTAGGTGACTTGAGCCGGACTCCATTTGAGATTGAATTGAACGAAGTCAACTCGGTTGAGATGGACTCACCTACTCGGTTTGTATCGAGTCGGATCTAAACGAGCTAGATTAGTCTTGTGCAATTTAGCTATTAGTAGGGTATTTGGGTCTTTTCACTCGATAATCTAGTTTCAAGTTGCGAAAAAGGCGGTCGGTGGAATTTCAGAAAATAAGGGTGGAATCGTAATTTTAATATGGAATTAGGACCGGAGGTAAATGTCGCTCTTGAACTTGTGCAGGGATTAAGCCGCCAAAACCAGGAATGCCGGCTTTTCTACGCGGCGCCATTTACTAACATGTCCCCCCGAGGCGCATTTAAGAACCGCCAGCGCTCGTTAACGCTCCTCGAGGAAGAGGCATCTCCGCCACACGTGTCAATCCGACCATCTGTCATCTCTGGAACCTAAGATGCCGTTCTGCCGGTCTGTTTCAAGGCCTCAGGCCCGTCAGCTGCACGTGCTGGATGTGGGTACGTGATGCCCTTGCATAGGACACGTGGGGAACGAGGAAACGCACGTGAGACCCAAACGGTTCATCAGGCCTGGGAAGGACATTAATCCCGGTGATCCAGAACGTACATAGAAAATGGACGGTTAAAATCCACCAACCTATTTGCATCCATGGCTGTAGCCACTCTGATGAGTGGACCCAGCTTGTTTTTAGGCCAGACATCTGATGGACAGCTCAGATGTTCCACCCCATGGCTGATTTCTGGAAAGAGTACACTAGATTGTACTCATCCACCCTGCATGTAGAATAGTTTCACTAGCGTGAGTGTGTGGGGGTGTGTGTGCGTGTGTAAAAAAAATAAAAAAATAAAATAAATAAATAAATAGTTTCACCTTTTTAAAAAAAAATTTATTTATTATTATTATTATTATTATTATTATTTATTTACAGCGGGAAACGGATTGGCTACTCCCCCTGCCACTAGCCCGGTGGGTTGATGGTCGGTCTCTGTGGGACCCACCATGATGTATGTGTTTCATCCATGCCGTTCATCCATTTTTACATATAATTATAGGCTTGATCTAAAAAATTAGAGGGATATAAATCTCAGGTGCACCACACCACTGGAAAACAATAGTGATTGGATATCCACCATTAAAATCCTCGTAAGGCCCACTGCTGTACTGTTTATTTGACATCCAATCTGTTGATTAGGTCATACAGACCTAGATGAAAGGAAAAAAAAATATTGGCCCCAAATAGTTTATAATGGTCAACGTTCATTCAACACTGTTTCCTGTAATGTGGTCCACTTGAGATTGGGATATACCTCATTTTTTGTCTCATACCCTAAAATGATCTATCAAAATAGATGGACGGCATAGATGAAACACACGTTACCGTTTGGGGAAAAATAGGGCCACAGCACAGGGAACAAGGTGCAAGGGAGTGCCCACCCTTGATTTTCACTGGGTCCACCTAAGTTGCAAAACAGCCTGCTTTTCGGCCTTAACCTTCTTCCATTCCAGATGAAGGGTATTAATGGCCTGGATTTCATATACACCACACAGTGGCCCCCTATTCAAATCAACGGTTGTCCACTCTTAACCTAAGTATTGGATGGGGTTGATTTTTGGACGCAGGAGGTACATCTGATGGACGGATCAGATGCCCTCAATACATCACGTGGGCCCACTTCTGTCCGGTACTACAGTAGCTTAGGTGTAAAGGGGGATAGGCTATATATCGGAACCTTACAATGCACATAGTTGCATTTGGAGAGTTTGTGTCCATATAACCGATCAGGACCGTCCATTAGGTCCATTTTGCTCTTCATAAGAAGCCATGAAAAAATATTCTGGTTGGATGATCCAAACCGTCTGATCAATGACTTGCACAAATTGATGGAAAGGATTGTTCATTAAACATAGGATTGTACAGTATGAACGAAGATTAGATTAGAACTAATAGACGGATCAGATATGTGATGTGGATGATGAAAAGTCCAATTGCAACTATGTGCATGGCAAGGCTTCCATCCCATTCATCCAGCCATGAAATGGACTCAAAAGAAGTCTACGCAAGAGTAGGATAATCGGACGGTTGAGATCATCCGATCTTTTGAATTTCTGGGCCATGCCCACAATTTGGACGTTCAGCCTTCAAAGTACTGTATGTCACGCGATTAGGCGAGGCAATGGGCTGGGTGTCGGCCAGCCCAGCTCGTCTTTAGATTGGGCTTGGATCTATTAGCTTGGCCCACAGGGTCTCGTAAGTGGGGCCCAATCAATTCTCAATCCGGTCCTGGGCTCAATTCATTTGAGCCCAACCCACCTAAGTTCATGTGTAATTGTGTTCTTAGCTTCTGACACGTGAGGCGATACCGTCATCGGTCATGTATCTTGTTGACTCCGGTCTAGAGTTGGGTAACATATGACTTGATTCGTCCGACTTGTTTAGACCCGACTCCACTTGAACCAAGTGGGTGAGTCGATCTGAATCGAGTAGACTTCGTCCAATCCGAACTCAAACCAAATCAGAATTTGGATCACCCATAAAATCGACTCGACTCCACCCAACCCACCCAAATCCAACTTAGTGCTGACTTGACTTGATTCGAAACCCAAAAAGAGAGAGTCAAATTTGACGTTACAGATCTAAGATGCCGTGTAGCTGATGGCGAGGGTGCAATTCCGACAGGTGCGACTAAGTTATTAGCTTTGATTTTAGCCCACGGATACTCGCAGCACCCGACCCAACTCAATGCTGACTAGACCCGACTCGGTACCTGTGACTAGGTCGGACTTGGTCCGGATTAGTCCAGGCCAAACCTAGACTCGGATCGGGTCCGGCATGTTGGACCTAGTACCGAGTCGGGTTGAGTTCGGGTCAGGTCTATTTCAAAACCGGGTCTAGTCAGGTCGCCCTAACTCGGGCCGACTTGACTCGATGCCTAGTTCTACTCCTGTCTTAAATGTCTATCTGTGTACATGTGTGGCCCACCCGGTCAAATGGATGGATTACAAATACTCACTGTGGAGATAAGGACCAGGATATTCGGCCATGTCCCAGACCTAACCCATATTTTGGGCTTGGGCTTGGCTCATTCTCATGGCTAATACAAATAGGGTATCAACAGTGTTAGGGCTGGACTAAGCTCTATCAAGCCAAGCCTGCATTGTTAAACATAGGCCCGAGCCCTGTCTGGGCCCATGATAAACCCAAATAGATCAGCCCAAAGTTGCCTTTGCTCTGACGGGCTATTGTAACCAGTTCAAACCAGGCCTGATTAACAAACGGATTTGAAATTTAAGCCTAAGATACTATAGCCCAAGCCCGAATCTGAGGTGGTCCAGGCCAGAAAGCCTGATGGGCCTGCCCGGCCCATTGACAGCCCTAACTGTATGTTATACAAAGAGAGAACATCGACTGAACAAGTGCTCTGAGGGTGCAGAGAGTTTCAGTGCTCTAGTCACATCTGGACACATATACAGACTGATCAATTGAATCTGGACCATCCATAAGGTGACAAGGAATTGCTTATGCTACAAGCAAAAAATCACACCGATCAGATGATTCTAGCAGTATGATCAGTCACCATAGAAATGAACGACCAAGATCATTTGTTTTTTTCGAAAAAGAGTTCCAGTCAGGAAGTTATGTGTCTTTTTCGTTGGACTTCATCTTGGATTGATTATGTTTCTAAAGCATTACTTCTGGTTGACAATCCTAACCATCCCATCCATGGCTTGGAAATGGATGGCTGTCAAAAATAAGGGCAACTTACTTAGGTATTGGGTCCTCCGATCACTGTGATTTTTTACATCTGATCCATGAAATGTGTGTTGGACCAAATTGAAAGCTTGGATCAATTAATTGAATTGTACAAGTCTCTCAATGCAGCTAGGAGCACCATAAGAAATGATGTTCTCTTGGAGCTTCTCTTAGTTGGTGCACTATAACTTCCAGTACTAGTAGGGCTGAAAGTGGGACGGGTTCAACCTGACCGACCCGTCACTGACCCGACGTGACGCTGGGCCTAGGCAAGATGCATCGGGTTTGGCGTCAGGGTTGGGCTATACAAACACCAACCCGTTAAAACTTGGATAGGGCTTGGGTCGGGGTCTCCGGTCCTTACTCTTGCTCCGGTGGTAGACTCTCAGGAGTTTCAACACCGGGTCAAGGGTTCGAGTACCCATAGGTGGTGAAATTCCACTAAGGCGTGAGTTTGTGGGGGTGTGTGTACGTGTGTTTAAAAGAAAAAAAAAGGTTCTTAGGTTGCCTGACACAACCTGAACTCAATCGATATATAAGTTCCTTATAAATTATAATTGAGTGTGGATCATCTTCGTTGAAGGCACAAGAAATTCTAATGCCGTCAGGTTTCATTGTTCCACGTCATTTCCGGTGAATCAAGCTAACTAGATACATTAGATTTCTCTCTAAAATAGATTGTGTGCTACACAACATGACTTTTAAAGTAGTTGCCCTCAGCTTGTTTGTTTAGAAAAATTGAACTTCTGTATAATGTATATAATTAATTAAATCATAGGTACAAAAAACAAAACAAGTATTGAAAATATTAGCATATATCCACCCGACCAACCCGACCGATCCACTTGAGTTGGGCTTGGGTTGAGAATTCCCAACCTGAGGTTGGGTGATTGCTTGCCTCCAAGTGCAGAGGTTCGTAAGTAATATCCTGTGAATACAGGGTCGATCCCACAGGGAGATAAATTGCGAGAAGGAAAAAATCAAATGCAAAACAAACTAGGTGATAAAAACTAAAACTGATGATTTGATTTTAGAATTTTTGAATGGATGTAATTCAACTGAATTAAAACAACACTCAAGCTTCAAAGTTCCACACATAGGCTAATGTTCCAAAATCATGATGACTTGGATAACACAACTAGGATCTGATCATTATGGTCAGCGTAATCGGAAAATAAATAGTTTAAATATTTTTAATAATGATATAAAATATTAGAAAATTATGGATTTGCACCATTGTCATATTATCTCAAGCGCCAGTGATTTTAAGTATTCAATATCTATAGGATGATGAATATCACAAAAATATAACAGGTTGAGAACCTCTCCTATCTAGAAATCTGATTGATCTAGGGTAAGCCTATCCATCAATGTGGATCTCATATGATGGAAACATATGGATCTTACAAGAGGATAAAAAACAAAACCTAAATAATAGATAACATGCATACACCATTCTTCTCATCATTAAAACAATCAATCATCATAATCTTAAAGAAATATTAAACCCATGTGCTTCCCTTTTAGCTTGGGCTAGAAGGAACTTAGAAAAACATAATTAAATTGCAGAAATAAAAACACAAGAAATAAAGAAAGAAAATTCAAATAGAAAAGATCTAAAAAAAAAAAACTTATAAAACTTTAATAAAACTAAAAACTCTTTAAAAATCTAAATTTTGCTTTGGGATGCCTTAATAATGTTTAAGAATGCCCTAGGACCCCTATTTATAAGTAGGAACTTCAATTTTCGTATAAAGTTGAAAAACCCTAGAAATTGCCTCAAATATACGTATTTTTTCAAAATAGACTTCTCGCTGCATAGTTCATTCAAAACAGACTTCCTGCTGCGCAGTTTCCCAAAATAAACTTCACAGCTTCAGAATACACTTTTTCAGGACGATTTCAGGATTCTTCACTTCAAATCTTTAATTTTTTTTATTCTTCACTCAATTTTCTTGGATCTTTAGCATGTGAATTCTTCAATCTTGGTCTCCTAAGATCCATCCCTTGCCTTGGTGATTTTTGATAATCAAATTCATACTTTTAACACCCCTTTTCAATCCAAGCACATAAATTCACCTTGCAACATATGCACGAGTAAAATAAAATATTAAGATGATTTATGTTCATAAAACCAAGATAAATGGAGAAAATTATACATTATTTGAGTCTCAACACACCCCCCAACCAGCATTTTGCTAGTCCCGAGCAAAATAAGCAAAAAATAAAAATAATATAAAACTAATTTTAGAAACAAAATTAAAACAGAAAAAAAAATCTAATTACACCACTTTCGCAGGTAATCTTGATTGCATTTAGCATATGCAACAAGCCTTTAAACCCCTAGGTTTTCCCTAGTGGACGAGTTATAGTCTCGTGAAGGTTTCCAGAAATGTTACCCACAAACATTGAAAACATGAAAAATAGCTCAACACTCAGAAATTTATGCAATTATGCCTCTATTCATCATATGAATTCCAAAACAAAACAATACTTACCCTAAGTCTGAAGTTAGTTAAAATATCAATTTCTTAATCCATTACATTTTTGAGTTCAGAGACCTAATCAAAATTTAGAATAATTATGATCCATTATACTTAGGTGCTTGTGACACTAGTCTAACTTTGAGAAATATGCATGTTCTCTATCCTAACTCCTTTCAATCATTCCAAGAATAAAATCTCTAGTTATCTCATTTTCTTCATGTCATTTCTTCTTTATCATCATATCCTCATTATTATAGACCACCCTTAGATGAAGATTCCCACCGGGTTTGCTTCATAACCTAAGGTATCGTACTTGTAATGGTAACAGTAATGGATACTTAGGTATCCTTACTCCGAATTACTGACACGATTGTTATGGTCATTGCATTCATACTTTATAATAAATTTTTTTTTTTTTTTTTTTCATTACTCTTTTTTTTTTCTTCAATATTTTTTTAAGCATATATCAATGATACTAGTTCATTCAACCTTGTTTGAATAAAAAATTGTTATTCTAGTTCACATATTATATTCCTCACTTAATTAGCTAGGGTGTATTGTGAATTCGGTACATCAAATTATAACTCACTTTAAACTAGTGATTAGATAATTGAACTCAAGTCTATAATTTTCAGTTATCAGATTTTCGACTACTATCGACCTAGACTAAGTATTAACTTTGCCTTTGGAATTCGCATAATATCATGTTCACATTCTTGTATATATTATTTTGAAAATGTTGAATTTTTTTTCCCATAAACCTAAATAGAAAAAAAAAATGAAACCTAAAGAAAAAAAAAAATAATAACCAAAAAAGAAAAAAAAAACTCACATGGATGACTATCCACACCCCCCAACCTAAAATCTACATTGTCCCCAATGTAATGATAATGTAATGCAGAGAACAATAAAAATAAAAGAAAGGGTGGATAGTACCTGCCATGAAAAACTCACCTGCTAGGTGACACCAAAAAAATTGTGTATGATAAAAATCCTACACAAATGCTCTGTCAGACTAGGAGCATCAATCTGAATATTCTGGCTTATGAAGAAGAAAGGACTCCTCTCCCAAATGAAAGTTTTCTACGTAAGGCTTCAACCTCTGACCATTAACCTTGTACATATTGCCATTGTGTGGATTCTCAATTTCAACAGCCCCATGAGTATAAACATTCTTCACAATGAAGGGGTCTGTCCATCTTGATTTTAACTTTCCTGGAAAGAACTGGAGACGGGAATTGTACAATAGGACCTTTTGCTGAGGTTCAAAATTCTTCCTCAGGATATTTTTGTCATGAAAAGCTTTGGTTCTCTCTTTGTAGATTTTAGAATTTTCATAGGAGTCTCTCCTCAACTCCTCTAATTCATTCAACTCTAATTTTCTTTGTCCACTTGCTTGGTCCATATCAAAGTTTAATTTCTTTATTGCCCAGTATGATCTATGTTCCAATTCCACAGGCAAGTGGCAAGCCTTCCCATACACCAATTGTATGGAGACATTCCAATCGGGGTCTTATAGGCAGTCCTATAAGCACATAAAGCGTCAAATAGTCTGAGGGACCAATCTTTCCTATCTGGCCTTATAGTTTTCTCTAAAATGTGTTTGATTTTTCGATTAGAGATCTCAGCTTAACCACTCGTTTGTGGGTGGTATGGGGTACTCACTTTATGCTTGATGCCATATTTCTTCATCAAAGCTTCAAATGTCCTATTGCAAAAGTGAGACTCACCATCACTAATGACGGCTTTTGGAGTTCCAAATCTAGAAAAAATATTTTCCTTGAGGAATCGTATGACCACTTTGTTGTTATTGGTCCTACTTGGAATTGCCTCAATCCACTTTGAAACATAGTCCACACCAACCAATATATAAAGAAATCCAAAAGAAGATGGAAATGGGCCCATAAAATCAATACCCCAACAATAAAAAATCTCCAATGGTAAAATTGGGATAAAGGCATCATGTTACGTTAGGACACTCTTCCCAACCTTTGACATCTATCACAAGCAACACAGAAGCATGGGTGTCTTTAAACATGGTAGGCCAGAAAAAACCACATTGTAGGATTTTTGCAATGGTTTTCTTAGCAGAAAAAGGCCACCACATGCTTCCGTGTGACAAAAGGAATAACACTCTGAACTTCATCCTCTAGGACACAACGTCTAAAAATTTGATTAGTCTCATATTTATATAAATACGGGTCATCCCAGTAGAAGTTCCTAACCTCGGTTTCAAAACGCTTCCTATCTTGTGACTTCCAATGATATGACATTTTTCCTGTTACAAGATAGTTCACTATATCCGCATACCAAGGCAATTTGGAGATCGCATATAATTGTTCATCAGGAAAAGTATCCTGGATATGCATCTCTTCAGTGAAATCATCTAACACCAATCTTGAAAGGTGATCGGCCACTACGTTTTCTACTCCTTTCTTATCTTTTATCTCTAAGTCAAATTCTTGGAGTAGGAGGATCCATCTCAAAAGTCTCGGCTTTGCATCCTTCTTAGATAACAAATATTTCAAAGTTGAGTGGTCTTTGAAAATGACCACTTTAGATCCCAGCAAGTAAGACCTAAACTTATCCAAAGCAAAAACTACTGCAAGTAACTCTTTTTCAGTTGTTGAGTAGTTTACTTGGGCCGAGTTTAGAGTTCTACTCGCATAGTGAATAACGTAGGGCCGTTTATCTTTCCTTTGGCTCAAAACAGCCCCTATGGCATAATCACTTGCATCACACATTAGTTCAAAAGGAAGTGTCCAATCTGGTAGACGCATGATAGGTGCAGTGGTAAAGGATGATTTAATTTTATTAAAGCACTTGCACACTCATCTGTCCACTTAAATGGAACATCTTTTTGAAGAAGATTAGTCAAGGGTCTAGTAATGACACTAAAGTCCTTGATAAATCTTTTATAGAAACCAACGTGCCTTAGAAGTGATCTAATATCTCTAACAGTTCAGGGGATAGGTAGATTAGCAATAATGTCGAGTTTTGAGCGATCTACCTCGATTCCATTTTTGGAGATAACATGACCCAAAACAATTTCCTTTTGAACCATGAAATGACATTTCTCCCAATTTAAGACAAGGTGTTTCTCTTCATACCTAGACAAGACAAGAGATAAATTGTTGAGGCATTCCTTAAAACTACTCCCAAATACAGAGAAGTCATCCATGAAAACCTCAAAAAACTTTCCAACCATACTTGAAAAAATACTTAACATACACCGTTGGAAAGTTGCTGGAGCGTTACAATGGCATCCGTTTGAAAGCAAATTTGCCAAATGGACAAGTGAACGTGGTTTTCTCTTGGTCTTCTAAGGCTATCTCTATTTGGTTATATCCAGAATATCCATCAAGAAAACTATAGAAGGAGTGACCTGCTACCCTCTCTAAAACTTGATCAATGAATGGTGGAGGGAAATGATCCTTCTTTGTACCTGGTTTAATTTTCTATAGTCAATGCAAACACGCAACCTGTGGTGGCACGTGTTGGTATGAGTTCATTATTAGAATTCTGCACATAGTTATTCCGGATTTCTTTGGGACTACTTGAGTTGGACTCACCCAAATACTATCAGATATTGGGTAGATGATTCCCACATCTAATAATTTGATCACCTCACTTTTTATAACTTCCATCATGTTTGGATTGAGACACGTTTGAGGTTGTTTAATTGGTTTGGCGTCCTCATCGAGGTGGATCCAATGGGTGCATATGGAAGGGCTTATACCCTTGATGTTAGAAATGGCCCAGCCCAAGGCTCCTTTGTGGTCCCTTAGAACATTCAACAATTTAATCTCTTGATCATTGTCTAAAAATGAAGAGATCACCACAGGATAAGTTTTATTTTCACCTAAGTATACATACTTAAGCTCATTTGGTAGTGGTTTTAAATCAAGCTTTGGAACATTGGTTGGTGATGGCAGAGGTCGCGAGTCCTCGATAGATAGGATTTGAGTGCGCGGTTTCCATTGGTACATACCAATGTCCTGGGTGGTAGTGCTCTCATTATCATCACAAATTTCAGCAAGCACTTTTTCTAAATCAAAATTTTTTTAAGTCCCCATGACTTGAATCAATTCCTCAGTCAAACTAGGTTCCAATTCCTCTTCTTCTATCAAGTAGTCCATGAAATTCAGCTCATGGATATTCATTATTATCAATGGGTTGCTTATATAGATTGAAAATATTTAGCTATAGAGTCATGTTACCAAAAGACAAGTTCATCATTCCATTCCAGCAATTTATGATTGCATTTGAAGTTGCTAGGAATGGGCGGCCTAAAATGATGGGAACTTGAGTGCTAACATTTACACATGGTTCAGTGTCTAGTACAATAAAATCCACGGGGAAGTAGAATTTCTCCACTTGGACTATCACGTCCTCAATTCTCCTTGGTATCTTAATAGAGCGGTCAGCGAGTTGGAGTGTAATCGTGGTTGGTTTAAGCTCGCTTAACCCCATTTGTTTGTAAATCGAATAAGGTACTAAGTTGACACTTGCACCCAAATCTAGTAAAGCATGCTCAATTTGAAAATTCTCAATAATACAAGGAATAGTGGTATTTGGGTACACAACCCTTTGTTGAATGATAGCGCTCACTTTCTCTTAGTAAGGAAGGCCTTTTTGTGCACATTTAATTTCCTCTTTACAGTGCACAAGTCCTTGAGATATTTAACATATGATGGAATTTATTTAATGGCATTAAGCAGAGGAATATTGACAGCAACCTTTTGGAGCACATTCAACACCTCTTGATATTTCATGGGAACAGTCGGATTCCGAAGTTTAGATGGGAATGGAACTGGAGGCTCATATGACTTAGTCTCTTTATCCTTTTGTTGTTGTGGCTTTTGAACCATAGCCGGTTCATCATTTTCTTGAGACAGTGGCTCATCCTCCGGTATTTCTACCAGTTGCATTATCTTGTTATTTACCTCTTTTCCACTTCTCAAGGTAATGATGGCCTTAGCTTGTTCATGATGTAGCTCACTTGAATTTGAGTCTCCAATGAAATGTGTGTTTCTAGGGTTTGACACAGGTTGAGAAGGAAGGGTGCCTTCTTCCCTAGCATTTAGTTGAGTCTCAATCCTAGCCACAACTGTCTTTAATTCCTGATTTGATTAGATTAGAGACTGATTCATTTGAGCTTGAGAGTTCATGAATGCGGTCAACGCATCCTCCACAAATGATCGCTTTGGTGGGGGCACATATGGTGTATTGTTAGGTACCCCAAAGAAGTTGTTTTGTAGAGGCATTTGAGGTGCATTGGGCGCATTAATTTGTGGTCCATTCCTCCAACTACGATTAGGATGGTTATGCCAATTTGGATTATACGTGTTTCCCATTGGTTGCATAACTGACATTTGGTAATTATTTATAGCATTTGCTTGATCATGATCATGGGTGATATTTTGTACAACTGAGATCATTGGACATCTTTTGTGTCATGGTCTGTACCACCACAAATGCTACAAAATTACTTAGGAAGTGTTTGCTTTAACCATATCAACCTTCCTAATTTCCAAGGCTTCAACCTTTCTAGCCAATGCAGCGAATTTCGCATTAAGGTTGTCTTCCTCTCTTAGGACATACATCCCCTGCTTTCTCTCTAAGAATGGGGTCTAGTTTGGTCTGATTTAGCAGAGACATCCCATGTCTGCGTATTCTCTGCTAACATATCTAAAAAATCCCAAGCCTCATTATGATCTTTGTTAAGAAAGGTTCCACCACACATCATCTCTATGAACTGACGGGTATCCATGGTGAGCCCCTTTCGGAAAGCATCAATCACGTGCTATGGATCATAACCATGATGTGGACAAGTAATTAGAATGTCTTTGAAGCGCTCCCAAGCTTGAAAAAATAGTTCATTCCCCTTTTGAGAGAATGACATGATTTCTTGTTTCAGTGCATTTGTTTTGTGCTCGGGAAAGAACTTTTTCAAAAACTCTCTACTTAAAGCCTGCCATGAAGTGATGGTATTAGGTCTTAGAGAGTTGAGCCATGCTTTGGCCCGATCCTTTAGAGAAAATGAGAATAACCTAAGCTTAAGTACATCCCTATTGCCATTATTTACTTGTAACGTTGCAATTACTTCCTTAAAGTCCTTGAGGTGCAAGTAGGGGCTTTCAGAATCTAAGCCATGAAATTTAGGAATTAATTGAATCACACTTGGTTTAAAATCAATGTTCCTTGTGTGAGCAGGGAACACTATGTAAGATGGTAAAGTTGATCTTTCAAGGTGTAAATGTTCACGTAAAGTCCGTAGTTGGTTTAACACATTCCTATGAACTTCATTTTCATCCTCAAGAGAAGGATTAAATTGATTTTCTCTATTTTGATTTATAGTTGGATCTGGCAAATTTGTATTTGGATTATCAACTAGGTCTGCCATGGAATCCAAGTGATGTTGAGTGCCTCTTCTAAGTGAATGATCAAGGCCTGGAACTAGTCCGCCTTCAGAGGAGAGTCGATTGTTTTGATCCCTACTTTAACGGGACATAAACCATCCACACCACACAAAAAATACTACTAATTCAAATAGCGAGTATGATACTTAAAATAAAAATAAAAACTTAAATCAACAACCCAGGCGGCAGGGCCGACCATGAGGGTTCAGTCCACAAAGCAAAATAAATCAACAATCCAGGCGGTAGGGCCGATCATGAGGGTTCAATCCACAAAACAAAAATAAATCAACAACCCAGGCAGCAGGGCTGACCATGAGTCCACAAAGCAAAAAAAAATCAACAACCCAGGAGGCAAGGCCGATCATGAGGGTTCAATCCATAAAAAAAATAAAAAAAAATAAAAAAATCAATCAACAAAAGTAAAATTAATGCAGAAATTAAATTATGCTAATCTGGAAAATAAATTCAGCGGATGATCTTTGTGATCAAACAGTAACTATAGGACAACCATAACACTTGGGTGATGAAATCCCAAGCAAGTCAACTTTATGTCATAGTTAGTACTTGAAAGATCCAACTGAATTTATTTTTAAAGAAAAAGAAAAGAAAAGAAAAAAAATCTATAAAAAATTTGGAAGGTTTAGAAGAAACTTACCTTAGAAAAAAACTTACCTTAACTATCTTGCACAGATCTGATCTCTCTAAGTCTCTCCCCGGCAACGGCGCCAAAAACTTGATTGCTTGCCTCCAAGTACAGAGGTTCGTAAGTAATATCCTGTGAATACAGGGTCGATCCCACAGGGAGATAAATTGCGAGAAGAAAAAAATCAAATGCAAAACAAACTAGGTGATAAAAACTAAAACTGATGATTTGATTTTAGAATTTTTGAATGGATGTAATTCAACTGAATTAAAACAACACTCAAGCTTCAAAGTTTCACACATAGGCTAATGTTCCAAAATCATGATAACTTAGATAACACAACTAGGATTTGATCACTATGGTCAGCCTAATCGAAAAATAAAACAGTTTAAATATTTTAATAAATGATATAAAATATTAGAAAATTATGGATTTGCACCATTGTCATTTATTCTCAAGCGCCAGTGATTTTAAGTATTCAATATCTATAGGATGATGAATATCAAAAAAATATAATAGGTTGAGAACCTCTCCTATCTAGGAAATCTGATTGATCTAGGGTAAGCCAATCCATCAATGTGGATCTCATATGATGGAAACATATGGATCTTACAAGAGGATAAAAAACAAAACTTAAATAATAGATAACATGCATACACCATTCTTCTCATCATTAAAACATTCAATCATCATAATCTTAAAGAAACATTAAACCCATGTGCTTCCCTTCTAGCTTGGGCTAGAAGGAACTTAGAAAAACATAATTAAATTGCAGTAATAAAAAGTAATAAAAAATAAAGAAAGAAAATGCAAATAGAAAAGATCTAAAAAAAAAAAAAACTTATAAAGCTTTAATAAAACTAAAAACTCTTTGAAAACCTTAAATTTTACTTTGGAATGCCTTGAATAATGTTTAAGAATGCCCTAGGAATCCCTATTTATAAGTAAGGAACTCTAATTTTCGTATAAAGTTGAAAAACCCTAGAAATCGCCTCAAATATACGTATTTTTTCAAAATAGACTTCTCGCTGCATAGTTCGTTCAAAACAGACTTCCTGCTGTGCAGTTTCCCAAAATAAAATTCACAGCTTCAGAATACACTTTTTCAGGACGATTTCAGGATTCTTCACTTCAAATCTTCAATTTTCTTTATTCTTCACTCGGTTTTCTTGGATCTTTGACATGTGAATTCTTCAATCTTGGTCTCTTAAGATCCATCCCTTGCCTTGGTGATTTTTGATAATCAAATTCATGCTTTTAACACCCCTTTTCAATCCAAGCACATAAATTCACCTTGCAACACATGCATGAGTAAAATATAATATTAAGATGATTTACGTTCATAAAACCAAGATATAAATGGTGAAAATTATGCAATATTTGAGTCTCAACATTGGGTTGGGTTAGGATTGAGGTATAGGAACCTTGGATTAGGCTAGGGTTAAGCACCAACCCAACCCAACCTGCCCGACTTTCAGCACTAAGTACCACATAGCACTACAGTGATCTTAGTTGTATCATATAAATATACAATTCAATCCGTCAATCCCACTTTCCTCTCTACCATGCTGAAAACACACCAACAAGGTTATTTCAGCCATCTGATCAATCACCATAGACATTGGACAGTTAGGATCATTTATAAAAATAGATCCAATCAACAATTTAAGTCCACCCAATTTTTGCATATCATCATGGACGGCTGATGTTTCAAAAGAATCAGTTTTTATCAAGCAATCCAACCATCCCAAGTTTGGATTCACAGCAGTACCTGTTGAATGAAAATAAGAACATTTGACTAATAATTCTTGAGTTCGGGTTGGATTGGTGTGGTAAACTTGTACTAATGATACTTTTATATTATTGTATATCCACGTGGTCCATGTGTCTTACCAGTTTCTTTTAGGTCATGGTCTCAAAAAAGTAGATATAAATTTTAGGACCACACGACAGGAAATAATGGTTATTTACTGTTTAAACTCTTTTGTTGGCCACTAAAGTTTTGGATCAGAGTCAGTAGGCCATATTTGAAAGAGAGAGAGTGAGAAAAAGGACCATGACTTTTTTTTATTTGTTAGCTTGTTAGTACACCCATGACTTGTAAATCAATGATAATAGCAAGTCATGTGAAATGAAATCACCTGTTCACATTTATACAACCCTCTCATACATTCCAATTACCACCCATTCACATTTATCTACACTTCCAAACAACCCCTAACGAGCTTAATAGTGATGGGGCGGGGATTAACTACTGACAGGTTGAGTAACAAGACTCGCTACTGAAGTGATGTCACCAAGTTTTGTGAGCCTTACTATGATATATGTGTTGTATCCATACCGTCCATCTATTCGGAGATATCATTTTAAGGAATGAGCCAAAGAATGAGGCAGATCTAAAGCTGTAGTGAGCCCCACAACATAAAACAGTGGGGAGAGTGATGCCACCTTTGAAACCTTCCTAAAGTTCACTATCATTTTTATTTGAAACCCAACCTGTTCACAAATAAACACAGACGTGAAAGAAGGGAAAAAAACAAATATTAGAGTGATAAAAAATTTTGTGGCCTTTAGAAGTTTTTAATGGTGGGCGTCACTCTCCCCACTGTTTTCTGTGGTGGGGTCCACTAGAGCTTTGGATTTTGCCCTAAAATGATCTCTCCAAATGGATGAGGCGTGGATACGAAACATACACCATGGTGGAGCCCACAAAACTTGGTGATGTCATAGCTAATCCGCATCCGTAGTGATGAAAATGTACCTAAATAGATGGTACATTAAGACCTTGGAAAAGTGGCCCCACCTAAAATATTATTCAACTAAAAAAATTAGGCTCACGGAAAACTCTAACTCAAGTAGACCACAGAAACAATCACCATGGCGACTACTAATAAACATCTTCCTACCTGTGAGTGGATCCTACCATATTTTTGTATATGCCATGCAATCCATTTAAAAGATGCACCTTACAACAATGAATAGATAATCTAAAAATCCCTTTCAGTCCAAAAGTCATGTGGACCACACCATATGATTTTAGAGGTTTTAAGCATAACTTTAACCTAAATTTAGATGGTCATGATTTTTAGGTGCCGAGGAAAACGTGAGATGAGTCAATTCACTTCTGCTGGTGAATTTACAGCTACCAGATGGATTATTTAATTGCACCTAATGAACGGCTTAAATGGTTCTATCAAACCCTTCTCTTGTAACCTACAAATTCAAATAGACAGTTGCAAAATTGAGGTACTGAAAAAAAAAGAAATCAATGGCTATAATCTATAGCCATTGACATATCTAATGCTGTGTTTGGCACAACTGTGGAGAAAAAAAATTCACGATTTTGATTTGTAGGACTGGAGTTTAAAAAACGTGAAAAGGCTATTTGTGCGGACGTGAAAGACTTATTTCTTTCCAATGCGATAAAAGATAACTCTATTTTTATGCCTTTTTTAAAGTGGGCCATGCAGAAGAGTCTTTCTCCATCCTATTCCGGTACCGAAAAGGTCATGTGGGAAACGTAGCTTGCCTTGTCTGTTTGTAAAATGAGGGATTGCAATTTTGGTTTTGTTTGGAAAATGTGGAAATCATATCCAAATTGAGACGGAAATGCAAGAAGTTTATCAAATTGGGTCCAAATGTCAAGTCAGGTTAATGCAGCTACATGTTAGGAATGGCATAGTGGCTTGTTTCATCCAGGTGAAAAATAAAAATAAATAAAATTAAAAAGGTCAGTGAATGTCAATCTAGGCCATTGAATCGGAGAAATCTGAAAATGTTAAATACTGTGATCATTCTTGTTAAAGCTGGACACAATTTTCCTGTTCATCCATTTGGTGGTCTATGTTGGTTGGTCAGGATGGTTTGATTTGTTGGGGAATTGCGGAAGCACATGGAGATGAATCAAGCAAAGTACTCCAATCGCACAATCAAGTTCCAACACAAACAAATCGGATTTAATATGGAAAAACACTTGTAGGAAAAAATCATGGCACAAAGTGACAGTAATGCACTATGAAAGTAGAAAATTACAAGAGATAGATTTACCCGATTCGAACAAGCCTCAAATCTCCCTTACAAGCCCTTGAAACTTTTAGTAACAAATTAGAAAGCCCTTGAGATCATTCCTATTCCCGATTACACCCATATATATAACCTATCTAAGAATCACAATCGAAATAGGAAACAAATCCCGCACTTATGCAATTCTTCGTAACTCTGCACGCATGTTCGATGACACCTTCGAGACACTTTAATGGCATCGACATATCGTCAATGGCATCGAAGGCCTTCGATGTCATCGACCACAACACCAAAACATCCTAGCGACTAGACATGGATTTTCTAGATTTTTTCGATGGCACTTAGATCGGACTTCGATGGCATCGAACCCCTTTCGATGGCATCGAATAGGACACCACAAGTATCCATCAACCAACATGGGATTTTTGGATTTTTTCGATGGCATCGAGCATGATACTACAAAGTATCCAGTAACCAACATGGGATTTTTGGATTTTCTCAATGACATCGAATGGTCTATTGATGGCATTGACGGACCTTGTTGCTGAAAGATTTGAGACATCAACAACAATCTCCACCACGTCTTCAATCTCCATTCCTCAAAGCTTCTTGTCCTCATCTCTAATTTCGCCTTGCATTATAATTCCATCATCGCTTCTTGTGCACACTTCGTCTTTCATTTATGTATTTGCCAAGCCTAAAGAAGTTGCACAAAACTTGAACTTCTCTGTGGGAACCACCTAAGTGAGCATGTCTATTGGATTCGTACTTGTGTGAATCTTCTCCAGAGTCACGTCCCCTTCCTCAAGCACTTGTCAGACAAAATGGTGACGAACATCAATATGTTTAGTACATAAATGATAAATAGAATTTTTAGCCAAATTGATCACGCTTTCAATGTCACAATTAACCGGCACGACCTACTACTGAAGCCCCAACTAATTTATCATTTTCCTTAATCAAACACCTTCCTTGAATGCCTCCATCACTGCCATATATTTAGCTTCAGTTGTGAAAAGACCCACCATAAACTAAAGCTTCGACATTCAGCTGATTACTCCACCCATTACACAAACGAAGTGAAGCACGTTCTTGACATGAAGAAGAATTTGATCTCTTGGTGCACTAGAGGCAATTGGGTGCAAATTCATTGATTTCAATGGAGTCCTTAAAGTTTCAAAAGGGGTGCTCATAGTTATGAGAGTACAGAGGTATGATAATCTTTATAGGTTAATCGAGAGCACTTCAACAAGTGGAGTTGTAACAGCTATAGTGGATTCCACGTATGCACGTATATGGCATGCACGTCTGGGCCACACGAGCGAGCGGGGCATGAAGGTACTTTCTAATTGATGTTTAATTCTAGTTTTTAAAAGCATTGATTTTAATATATGCGAGCATTGTATATATGGTAAACATTCAAGGTTATCTTTTAAGTTTGACAAACATGTATGTAAATGGGTGCTTGATTATGTGCATTCTGATGTTTGGGGGCTGTCGCTCGTGGTTTCCGCTGGAGGGTCATCATGGTTCGTCACATTCATCAACGATTACTCCCGAAAAATTTGAGTTTATTTCACAAAGCCTAAATCTGAGGTTTTCACCAATTTCAAACAGTGGAAGGCCATGGTGGAAAAACAGACAGGGAGAAATGTGAAAGTTTTAAGGATTGATAACAGTGGTGAATTTACCTCTACTGAATTTAATCAATTTTGTAAGGATGAACGGATCATTAGGCACAACACAGTGCGCCACAGACTCGAGCAAAATAGTGTAGCTCAGTGGATGAATCGGACTCTCTTAGAAAGGGTCAAATACATGATTAGTAATGCTGGGTTGGGAAAAGACCTACGGACTGAGGCCGTTAATATGGCTTTCTATTTGGTGAATCGGTCCCCTTCTACGGTAATTAATTAAAATATTCTAAAGGAAGTATGGAGTGGCCATAAGGTTGACTATTCATATTTGTGTATATTTAATTGTGAAGCTTACTCTCATGTACCGACGGTTGAGAGAGATAAGCTAAGCTAAACCAAAGAGCCAAAAAGTACATCTTTATTAGCTATGGTGTTGGTGTGAAAGATTACAGATTATATGACAAGATCACACGAAAAATCATCACGAGCCGTAATGTCAATTTCGATGAAGGCTCCTTATTCCGCAAGAATGATCAGGAGAAGCAAATAGAACTGGAAAGGTTGGTCGTGGACGTTCAGGTTAACACAGGTGATACTTATGCTGAGAAAGATACTTAGACAGACGTACAAGAAGAGGTGGAGTAGCCACCTCTGAGAAGGAATCCACCGCGAGATTGCAGGTTACTGACAAGATATATGGACAACTCTAATATCGCATATGCTCGCATTACAGATGAGGGGGGGATCCATCTACTATTTAGTAGGCTCTTGATGAACCGATGCAGAAAAGTGGAAGGTAACATTGAACGATGAGATGGACTCATTATACAAGAATGAGACATGGGAGTTGGTGGAGCTTCCAGTGGGCCGAAAAGCAATCAGGTGCAAGTGGATCTCCAAGAAGAAACATGATTGATACAAAGAAATATTGGTAGCGAAGGGTTACTGTAGACACCCCACCCAGGCTAATATCTTGATTTTGTTAAGACAATCCGAGAACCATGATCATATCCTAAATCTAATCCTAACCAAAGCTATCATGAATCATCATCCAATCCAGACCATGTCCAAAATCGACCTATTTCTCGAATCATTTTCGGGTAACAATCGAGCCGACTTCAAGCCATTTTGAGCCAAATATCCAAAAGGAACTTTGTTTCACTCTAAGGACCCAAAAAAGGACTCACCAGATGAATTTCGAGGGAAACCGTACCGAGGTGGTAATCTGACTACCGCTGGCGGTAGTCAAATTACCGCTTCCTCCCAGAAAATGCGCACAGAGCTACTCACACGAGTTCCGGACTCAACCAGGTCTGGGCGGTAGTCGGCCTACCGCCAGCGGCTGTTGGATTACCGTCGGCGGTAATCGGAATTCCGCCGCGTGCATCCGGAGCAGGGACAGCTGTCCCAGCATCCAAAGTCAACTCTCACATACATTTACCCCCCTCATCTTCACTATTTACCATTTTACTAGCCCCTTTAGCCAATAGGAGTATGCCATGTGGCACCTCTCTCCTCTCCACCAATCACCATATGCCACATCAGCATTTGCCCTCCTCTTACCCTCTATTTACCAAACAACCATTGGAAAGGGCTATAAATAGCCCTCTCCCCTTTCATTTTCACCCATAAGGAAGAAGCCACCAAGGGAGGGAGAGAGTGAGAGAGAAAGAGGGAGAGAAAAAGAGAGAAAGAAAGAGAGAGAGAGTGAGGAGAAGGGTGAAGGAAGGGAAGGAGCTCCCAAGCCTTCAAGCTCAAATTTTTCCAGCCACCTCTCAAGCCTTCACCTCAACCCCTTCCAACCCATAAGCTTAGCCCATTATGATCATGGTTCAATCTGCATTCTAGCCTAATCAAGAGCCAAGCCAAAGATCCATTTACATACAAGCATTCATCATGACATATACACTCTTCTCAACCTCCTTGCTTTTCTAGATCTCTAGTGGACGTATGCTCTGTGACTTGCCGTACATCGGACCCTGTCACATCAGAAATTCCTAGTGATCTAGTCCTCTTTTCTTATCTCTTCGCATAAGCATCATCACATCTGCCCTCTAGACACATTGTCGGACGTATGCTCTGTAGCCTGCCGAAATCTCGGATCTTGCTACATCAGAAATCCCGTGTGACTAGTCCCATCATGACCATAGCATCATCATCATCCCTTGAGATTATTTTACCATACTAAGTTGAGACTGTACATTTGTACGGGCAGAGAGGGTGCCTAACACCTTCCCTCTTTGTAACCGAGGTCCCTTACCCGGAATCCCAGATCGCAGACCAGGAGTCAATCTAAGGTAGGGGAGTCTTCGGATTTCTCCAACCTTACGTATTCCGTGGTTCTAGCCGACCGCGGGATTCTGAGATTATTCGGCTAGTGGCGACTCCAACAATCACAAATCAGCTTAATCACCCCAACACCACAACAACAACAACATTTTTCCCAACAATGTGGACGCCGATTTTGCAGTGTCTATAGAATGGCGACTCCACTGGGGATGAGTTTAGAACGCACTAGTTGAGGCCCGACTCGACAACGTGTGGTATACTAATCTCAAGGAACATTCATCATCGCATTCATACAAAAAAAAAACTCTTTGGCTTACACTTGCCTAGGCAAAGGTCTGAACCATGACCACTCGATCCCGTGCAGCCATGACTTCTCAAGCGACCCATGAAGAAGAGCCGGCACCCCAACCAGCTCCTGAAATATCCGCACCTGCACCCGCACCCATGCCTACACCTGTACCCTTACCAATAGCTCCGACAGATTTGCCAGCCAACGTCGCCACACAAGAGCTACTACTCCGAACAATGCAAGAGCTACTGCTTCGCCTGGTGCCAAGTGCCACACCGAATACACAGATGACCCAGCCTAGTGTGCAGAACAGCTCACTCCCTCAGACCCCTTTTGCCTTCTCTCTCATTCCTCCAGCAAATCCTGTGCTCCCTCTCCCAGAAGAATCAGCACAAGATCAACAACAGCAAGCAATCGGGAGCAACCCTCCCCCACATCTCTACTCAACACATCACAATAATCCGGTCACGGCACATGCAAATCACAGACAAGAACTGGCGGATGCCCATGAAGGGGGCCAGTTTCGAGTCCAGCTCACTCCCCCTAACGGGAGTAACATCCTAGAATTGGCAGATACCCCAGGCGGGAGCCATTTTCGAACATCCCGCCCTCCTCCGAAAGGGAGTGGTGTTCAATTCCAGCTACCTCCCGCCACCGGGAGTCCACCTTCTTTCCATCAAACCCCCATTCTGGATCCATATGAAGAAGAAGCAGCACAAGCCCTACAACAAGGGGCAAGATACCCGCAGCAAAGTAAGTCAGAGATTGAGGAGTTACGAGAGCAACTACAAATGATGCAAAACCAGCTTCAAAGACAACAAGGAGTGGATCACCCATCCACTAAGTTCAGGGACCTCTGTCCCTTTCCAGATGCTCGGGTACCTCCAAACTTTGAGGTACCCAAATTTAAAAGGTATGATGGTATGGGGTGTCCCATGGACCATTTAAAAGCATTCTGTGGAGAGCTTAATACTCTGGCAGGTAATGACGGAGCATTGATCCGTTTGTTTCAAAAATCCTTGAAAGGCGATGCGTTAGATTGGTACACGTCATTAGACTACCATCGAATTAAGACTTGGAAACAACTTTCTCAAGCTTTTATTGATCGTTTCGTGTACAATCTTAATGTAGCGCCCAAAAGGGTGGATCTTGCTGCCTTAAGGCAGAGGGATGATGAGTCATTGTCAGCTTACGTTGGACGGTGGCGAGCAATGGCCGCTAGAATGAAAACACCCATTGATGACGAAGAGCAAATCTACATGATCATCCACTCGGCAAACCCGAGTATCTCTGAATACCTCGTCTCCTATCCATATGCCAACTTTACCCAACTCATCCATGCTGGGGAACGAGTCGAAGCCGGAATAAGGGCTGGAACAATCTCCCCTTGGTGGCCTCATCAGGCCTCGCCAGTACAACGGATAGTGGAAGGAAGGCTTACTGGATACGAGAATGGTAACAGAAGTGTTCCTGACCTCCATCCAACAGAAGAAGACGATCTTGTCGCCTCTACCCAAGGTGCTCAATTCGCTCCTCAAGAAGGACAATGGCAACAACAACAGCAAAGAGAGATTCCTCAGTACCCCAATCATGGTCAGCAGATGAGGATGGCTCGGGAACTTAGGCAGTTTACACCGATAGCCCAAACTTACAGTGAGATACTAGCCACGCTAGTCCAAAGGCAAATACTTACACCGCTACTGCCTAGGCTCCCCCCAAACCCTCTGCCACCAAATTATAATGAGAATGAGTACTGTGCATACCACCAATCCCGAGGCCACACAACAGACCGTTGTTTAGCCCTGAAACATGTGGTCTAAGATCTGATTGACAACCAAACGATTGTGGTTACCTCTCCTGCTGTTGCTACCACCAATGACACCCTCCAGAATCCCCTACCGCTGTATCAAGCAAGCCCCACCTCATTGGGCACCCTTGCCACTAATATCATTCAGGGAGAATCGCCTTGCTATCCAGTTCAATGCATCCATTCAATCACTGTCAGCCCAACAACAATACCCCCAAGTCTACAGGGGCACACCCTACCAGTCCAATCTATTCTCTCTCAAATACGCAAGGGGCATCTACAGTTGGTCCAGTCTCGATTCCCCCAAGTCTATAAGGGGCACACCCTGCTAGTCGAATCTCTTCGCTCTCAAATATGCAACGGGCATCTCCATCCGGTCCAGTCTCTATGCCCCCAAGTCTACAAGGGGCACACCCTGCCAGTCCAATCTCTTCGCTCTTAAATATGCAAGGGGCATCTCCAGCCGGTCCAATCTCCGTGCCCTCAGAGCCACCCCCAATCAATTTAATACACACATCCTCTGTCTCGCAAGGGGCACCATCTGCCTATCCGACCCTTGCTCCAACTGTCATGCTCCAAGAGAAATCTCCTTCCCTGATCAACATACCACATGCCGTAGCAAAATCAGGGCCTAGCTTCAATCATGTGTTAACTTTTCAAGAAGGACATTCTACTGCTCAAAGGGATTTGCCTAGCTCTACTTAGTCTTCAATCTTCCAAGAGAAGAGTTTAGGGCAAGTGGTTCCCGCCTCTAGGAAACAAGTCGAGGAAGAGATTGAAGTCAAGATTTTGATTAGTCCTAAAACATCAACTATCACTTTTCAGGTCTTTGACATCACAACTTCATTTCACCTCCTCCCTGATCAGTCTTGGATTCATAGAGTCAAGGCTCTCTCTTCAACTCTTCACCAAAAGGCCAAATACATTTTCGGAGACAAGGCGCTGACCATTTTGGATGATCCCGAACAAATCTTTCCAACGGAAGCATTCAACCGTCAAGAACTGGATATCCCGATCACAGACATACAATGCTCCGATGAAGATATCCCATACTATAGTCTTGAGTTCGAGACTGCGAATTGCATACCTCTTGCATGTCCCATCGGATCAAACTATGTCTTCCCTTCAGTCGAGCAACAACATTTTTATTATCAGCTCGAATATCAAGAAAATGCAAGCATGACAGAACTGGGATATCAGCCTCCTAAGGATGAGATAGCAAAGCACAAATGTATCGGAGGAGAGCAAACTTGGCAAGAGGAAGTCGATCCCTTCATCCACACATCAATCAGATCCATCAGAGAAGGGATCATCCATCTGATTGGCAGGCCAAGATCCACCGTGGAGGATCAAATGAGCAAAATGAGCCCAACTGGGCTGTTTGGAAATGACTTGGGCAAGGGGCAAGAATTGCCTCTGATTGACTGGACCACAGTCCGGGTCCCACCTGAGCAGGAAGAATCCAAAGGCTCACAATGCATCGAGGATGAGCCGAGGAAAGTGACATCCAACACCAACTCAGAGCCCAATCCCAAACTCATCACGACATTTGGGCACGACAATGAGGGCCCACCTACTAATCCGTTTGGCCCTACCTCCTGAGGGGAGGGAGTGCAGGGCAATAGCTGGTTCGCAATCCCCAAGACGACACAATAAAAGAAAATAATGTTTGATTCCTCGAACAGAATCAGGCAATCCTTGGTTCACATCGCTGTCTTTCTAAAAAAAAAAAAATCAAAAAATTCTCAAAAAAACAAAAACACTAGATATTTTCGAAAAGCCAAAAAAATCATATACTTGTCAAAATCGAAAAAAATCAGAAAATTCTCAAAAGGCCAAAAACACTGGATATTTCCGAAACAAAAAAAAAATAAAAAATCATACACTTCTAAAAAAAAAATCAGAAAATTTCAAAAAGCCGAAAACATTAGATATTTTCTAAATGCCAAAAAAATTCAGATACTTGTCAAAATCCAAAAAATCAGAAATTTCTCAAAACACAAAAACAATAGAAAATCTTTCAAAACCCCCAAGCAATAATGTGCCAAATGCGTCTGTTACAACACCCAAGTTTAAAGTCGACTCACATGATTTCGATCTAGAGTTAAGACTTCAAACTCATGAATTTGGATGAAGCCCAAGATGTGGAAAATAATGATCCAACTCTTGAGCTAGAGGATTCCCTCTGAAAGTTTGAGGCAAAGGCCAATGTCGTCACGGATAATTTTGAAATTGTGAACTTGGGATCCTTTGAGCTCCTTAGAACAGTACGCATTAAGAGATCATCACCTCCTAAGTACAAGCAGATAATGACAGAATTCCTGAGGCCCGGGGCTATCTAACTTTGGATTCTCCTATGGAGCCTTACTCAGATCAAATGAAGAACCAATCATACATCATCTGTTATGAAGCCTGAAGTCAAGCCCATCAAGCAAAACTGTCATTATGCCTGAAGTCCACGATGGAGTCCTACTGATGAACGATGGAGATAAGCTATTACAACTTGTCAGGAAGTGCTTCAAATATTCAAAGCTTGCATAACGGATCCATGTGCATGCTTCGAGTATTTATAACCTAACAACACTCAAGCCCTTCTTCATTATGGGGTGTGGACATCATCGAAAGAATGGACCCAAAGGCATCCAATGGTCATGAACACATTCTTGTATCAGACAAAAGCAGGCGGCAATAACATCCTACATCATGAATACGAATGAAGCAAGAAGTTAAGGAAAATGATTGGTGGTAAGCTCGATGCAACCAACTACATCTAGAAGACATAAAGCAAACAACGATCACCAGGACCAACGACAAACAAGTTTGAAAGAAAGGGTAGCAACATGGTAACCATGCACATCTTATCATTGTGCCTACTAATCTAGGGGGCAATTCTAGGCCATCCTGAGACGGTCCGCTAATCATCCGCGTGGTTCTTCCAGAAGGTGCCCTTCGTCTCACCATCACTGGGGGCAAAGATCTTCCAGAGCCCACCAACGCCGACAACGTGAACATCTATCACGGGTAAGCCTACCTGACTATGTCAACAACTACAATCGTAAAGCTGAAATCAAACGACAAAAGGTTAGCATCCTGAGGTACATTCCATCATCATTCCTTTCTCTCTAATAAGTGTTCAAAAAAAAAAGGGGTTCAAAGAAAAAAAAATGGGCGAATAAAGCGCACAGTCCAAAAAAAAAAAACAAAGACAAACAAAAATAAAAAAAAAAAGAAAAAAAGAGAAGAAAAAAGAAAGAAAAGAAGAGTCGAACCCAATGAATGAGAACACAAGTCATCAACCCATTTCCCCTCAGGATAGTTTAACCTAATGTCAACAGCTTTACGATCGTGATTGAAGACAAAGTCAGACAACTTACTAGTCGCCGGCAATGAATGGAGTCTAGCCTCCCTCCTTTGCACAAGGAAAAGAAAAATCAAAAGAAAAGTAACATGCCTAAGCAAAATGGGCGAGGTGAAAACTCGAAAGGGCTCCTCAAGTAAAAACAGCGGGCATATAGCGGACATGGTGAAAACCTGAAAAGGCACCAAGGGTAAAAAGAGCACAGCTGCCAAGGGGCAGGCAAGAGCAAAAACTCGGGACATGGTGAAAATCCGAAAGGACACCATGGGCAAAAATGACGAGAAAGCCAGTCGTGGTGAAAACCTGAAAAGGCGCTACGGGCAAAAATGGCTAGAAAAGAAAAAGAAAACAAAAAGTGCAGGTACAGGAGAAGCCAAGACAACAAACAAAGTGAAGAAGCACAAGAAAAAGATAAGTCCCGGATCAGAATTCTGTCAGACTCTACCTAAATCCAAGGGGCATGATCCTAGTATGCGCTACTCTCAGGGAACCGAGATCCCTGGTAAACAACTCAGAATACCGGATTCGACGTGGGCTAAGTTCAATATTCCGATTCCACCATCTAGGGACAAGTTCAGACACAAGCAAACACCGACAAATTTGGCACAAACTAAAATTTTCATTCCTTTCAAAAAAGTCCTTCTATACGTCTCTTTCCTTGCTTTACAAAAAAAATAATAATAAATAAATAAATAAATAAAATACATGCATGTACAGGACAAGTAGCCAACAAAGTCGGGGATCCACAAAGTCAAAGTCGAAGCTCACAAGGCCCACATTTCAAAGCCCTAGAGGCCTACATCTCAAAGCCCACAAGGCCCACAATGTCAAAGCCCCAGAGGCCCACATCTAAAAGCCCACAAGGCCCACGTTTCAAAAACCCACAAGGCTCACATTTCAAAGCCCCAGAGGTCCACAATTTCAAAGTCCACAAGGCCCACATGTCAAAAGCCCACCAAGCCCATTGTTCAAAGGCTCATGGTTCAAAGCCCATGTTTTCAAGCCCATTTCCTAAGCCCACATATCCAAAGCAAGGCCCACTACAGAAGCCCGATTTCAAGGCCCATAGTTTTAGGCCCACATGTCCAGATCGGGCCTATGTTCCTCAATTGGCCCATTAATTTATTTGTGGAGGCCATCTGGCTATTCAATTCAGGTCACTGTGCAAATAAAAACCAGACGACAACGCCCTCCAACGAGATCGGACGGATATTTCAAAAATCCAAAAATATTTCAAACTGTTAGCCCCGCTAACTCATCAGTGGAGGTAACGCGACTGTTTACTTAACTTGTGCAAATAAAAACCGGACGACAACGCCCTCCAGCGAGATCGGACGGATATTTAAAAAATCCAAAAATATTTCAAACTGTTAGCCCCGCTAACTCATCAGTGGAGGCAACGCGACTGTTTACTTAAGTTGCAAAAATAAAAACCGAACGACGACGCCTACCCGCGAGATCGAACGGATATTTTTCAAAAAAAAAAAAAAGAGAGTTCAAATAAAATCCTCAAGGAGCCTAGCTCCAAAGGGGATAGTTTTCAAAAAATGCACGCGTCACGCAGTACACTGAGGAATCTTCCATATTCTCCAGTTGCGGATAGTGCAAACAGTTAAATAAGATCCGATCTCTTCCGGTTTCCCCGAAGGACGATCGAGTCTGTACATGATATATGTACGATTGGTCAGATCTCTATAACTGGGCAGTCGTATAGATGCTAGTAAGATGAGTGGATCTATCTCTAGAAAGAATAATCAAACTCGAAGTGAAGATAATCCATTGTAACCAAAGTGTCAGACTCAGCAGATTGCATGGTAAACAGATTACCTGCACATACCTAGTCCGGAATGTTCGTAAAATTTGATCGAGTCCAAGTCGGCATAGTGAGTTCCCCGTAAGGCCGCACCAACGCGCAGGGCAGCTAACCACTTTGACGATCAAATGGAACGAACATTCCTAGGGTGATTACATAGCAAAGGAACGACAGACCTAACAGTACGGGAATCCTCGTAAAGCCGCGACAAATGCGTAGAGGCCCTTACTTTTCAGACTTACCCTCCAATGTTGTAAACAATTCGATGTGAAGAGGTTGTGATTGGTGATCCGTAAAGCCGCGACGAATGCGCAGGAGACAATCACAACGTTTTCCTCAACCCTCGTGGTATGTGCAAGTCATCTTTTTCCAAACAGTCAACTGATAATGATACAATGGTAAGCAACAGATTTGAATCGCTACCCTTCATTCTGACCAGAAGGGTGGGGTGTCCACTTGCTTTGACCTTCGGTTGCTCGCAACCTCGCTCAAAGAGGGGCATCTGTAGACACCCCACCTAGGCTAATATCTTGATTTTGTTAAGACAATCCGAGAACCATGATCATATCCTAAACCTAATCCTAACCAAAGCTATCATGAATCATCATCCAATCCAGACCATGTCCAAAATCGACCTATTTCTCGAATCATTTTCGGGTAACAATCGAGCCGACTTCAAGCCATTTTGAGCCAAATATCCAAAAGGAACTTTGTTTCACTCTAAGGACCCAAAAAAGGACTCACCAGATGAATTTCGAGGAAAACCGTACCGAGGTGGTAATCTGACTACCGCCGGCGGTAGTCAAATTACCGCTTCCTCCCAGAAAATGCGCACAGAGCCACTCACACGAGTTCTGGACTCAACCAGGTCTGGGCGGTAGTCGGCCTACCGCTGGCGGCTGTTGGATTACCGCCGGCGGTAATCGAAATTCCGCCGCGTGCATCCGGAGCAGGGACAGCTGTCCCAACATCCAAAGTCAAATCTTCCATACATTTACCCCCCTCATCCTCACTATTTACCGTTTTACTAGCCCCTTTAGCCAATAGGAGCATGCCATATGGCACCTCTCTCCTCTCCACCAATCACCATATGCCACATCAGCATTTGTCCTCCTCTTACCCTCTATTTACCAAACAACCATTGGAAAGGGCTATAAATAGCCCTCTCCCCTTTCATTTTCACCCATAAGGAAGAAGCCACCAAGGGAGGGAGAGAGTGAGAGAGAAAGAGGGAGAGAAAAAGAGAGAAAGAAAGAGAGAGAGAGAGTGAGAGAGAAAGGGTGAAGGAAGGGAAGGAGCTCCCAAGCCTTCAAGCTCAAATTTTTTCAGCCACCTCTCAAGCCTTCACCTCAACCCCTTCCAACCCATAAGCTTAGCCCATTATGATCATGGTTCAATCTGCATTCTAGCCTAATCAAGAGCCAAGCCGAAGATCCATTTACATACAAGCATTCATCATGACATATACACCCTTCTCAACCCCCTTGCTTTTCTAGATCTCTAGTGGACGTATGCTCTGTGACTTGCCGTACATCGGACCCTGTCACATCAGAAATTCCTAGTGATCTAGTCCACTTTTTTTATCTCTTCGCATAAGCATCATCACATCTGCCCTCTAGACACATTGTCGGACGTATGCTCTGTAGTCTGCCGAAATCTCGGATCTTACTACATCAGAAATCCCGTGTGACTAGTCCCATCATGACCATAGCATCATCATCATCCCTTGAGATTATTTTACCACACTAAGTTGAGACTGTACATTTGTACGGGCAGAGAGGGTGCCTAACACCTTCCCTCTTTGTAACCGAGGTCCCTTACCCGGAATCCCAGATCGCAGACCAGGAGTCAATCTAAGGTAGGGGAGTCTTCGGATTTCTCCAACCTTACGTATTCCATGGTTCTAGCCGACCGCGGGATTCTGAGATTATTCGGCTAGTGGCGACTCCAACAATCACAAATCAGCTTAATCACCCCAACACCACAACAACAACAACATTTTTCCCAACAATGTGGACGCCAATTTTGCAGTGTCTGCAGTTACATTCAGATAGAAGGAATTGACTTTACAGAGATATTCGCGTCGATTATAAAGCAAGTTTCTATTAAATTTCTGTTAGCATTGGTTGACGTGAATACTGCATTCCTGCACGGAAAATTAGAAGAGTGAATTTACATGAAGCAACCAGAGGGCTACAAAGTTAAAGGGGTAGAGAACAATGTTTGTAGGATAAAGAGGTACTTGTACGACTTGAAATAGTTGCCTAGGCAGTGGTATAAAAAATTTGAATATTTCATATTGAGTCAGAAATTTACTAGGAGTGAATATAATCACTGTGTCTATTACAAGACACTGAGTGATGGTAAGTTCATCATTCTTGTATTTTATGTTGATGACATGTTGATCATCAGTCATAACATGTCTGAAATCGATGTACTGAAGACTCGGTTATTAGGGACATTCGAGATGAAATATTTGGGGGTTGCAAAGAGGGTTCTCGACATAGATATTCATAGAGACAGGAAGAAGAGCAGGCTTTGGTTATCTTAGGCAGAATACTTTGAGAATTTGTTGATCAAGTATGGGATGAATAAGGCAAAGCTGACTAACGTTTCCCACGCGACTCACTTCAAGCTTTCCTCAAAACAATATACTAAATCAAAATTAGAAAAAGCAGGATACGTCTCATATGCCTCATTTAAATGATATGGGTAGTTTAATGTATGTCATGGTCTGTACGAGACTAAATATTTCACAAGTAGTTGGTGTTGTGAGCAGATACATGTCAGACCTCGACAAGCAACATTGGGAAGAGGTGAAATAGTTACTTCGATAAATTCAATGTACAAAAGACTAGGTTTTAAATTTTGAGAAAACGGGGGCTAAGTTAGTTCGGTATGTGGATTCAGGTTATGCAGGCAGTATGGATTTCAGAAAGTCGACTTCAGGTTACTTGTTTGTGTTAACCGGTGGAGCAATTAGTTGGATGTTGAAGCTTCAGTTAGTGGTGACTCTTTTCACAACCGAAGCTGAATATATGACAGTGACGGAAGCATTCAAGAAAGGTGTTTGGTTGAGAGGCATGATAAATCAGTTGGGGCTTCAGCAGGAGGTCGTGCTGGTTAACTGTGACGGTGAAAGCACCAACAATCTAGCTAAGAATTCTGTTTATCACTCTCATACTAAACACATTAATGTTCATCACTATTTTATCCTATAGGTGCTTGAGGAATGAGGTGTGACTTTAGAGAAGATCGAGTGTGAATCTGACGGACATGCTCACCAAGGTGGTTCCTGTAAAGATAATTTAATCATGACAATCTTGCCTAGTTAATCCACGAATAGAAAGTTTAATCATGACAATCTTGCCTAGTTAATCCACGAATAGATAGTTTAATCATGACAATCTTGCCTACGAAGTGAGGTTCTAAGAAGCGAACAAGTAGTTGTTAGCCTATAAAGGTTGGTTCCAAGAGATGAACTGACAGTCACCCCACCAACTTTCTCACATACGAAGTGCAATTCTAAGGGAAGAATAGATTCTCGTTTAATAGTAACCATTTTGCCTACGAAGCCCACGCACGCGACGAACAGATTGTTAAAGATTCACCCGCCATCGACTGTCTTGCCTGCGAATCCTAGTTCACACTGAGTGATGAACATACGACAATCTCACGAACCACGATTGTCTTGCTTACAAAGTTCAGTCGACTGATAAATAAATTGTCATTATTAACAATCATCTTGCCTACAAAGCTTAACTAAATGACGAACAAACTATTGTTCGTGACGATTGTCTTGCCCATGAAGCGTGGTATCTTGCCTAGTGATGAACAAAGTATTGTTAGTTGTCCTTTTTCTTTCCTTTTTATTTATTTTTTTTATTAATTATAAGCATTTATTAAATATTAATAGAATAATTTGAATTTTAAGTCTATTTCTCTTTTATTAATATTGCCTTATCGTTAAACTATATAAGTTATCACATGCTTAATTATAAGTCATTTTCTTTCAGAAGGTAAGAAGAACTCATCAGAAGGACGAATCATGTCTTTCACAAATTACTTGATTCATCGTAATCAATGGCTGGGTAGACAGTTGATCCATACTAAAATTGGTCTCTCAATCGATTTGGTGCCTACGGTTCAATTCAATATTTATTCTGGCTTTGGCACACTTGGCACATACACAGTGCATGAGTGACCAAATTTGAACCAAACATAAAAATGGGCTGATTTTTAGGCCATGGGACTAACATGGGGTGAAGCATATACATACCACATGAGCAACCAAATTTGGTTGGGTTGATTTTTGCGCCTTGGGCCTAACATGAAGTGAAGCACCTAATGGTCAAGGTGAAATTTACATAAACATTATGGTAGGGCCTACCCTAGTCTAAAGCGATTTCGGTGCATGATATGCATTAAGAAACATAATTGAAGCCTTGGAAGGTAGTGTGGAAATAATTACTTAGATTAATGAGGTAGCTTATTGGAAGCCATTTTGGAAAAGGAATATAAATTTCATATTAATTAGGTGGTTTTTATAAATTTTTTTTATAAAAAAGTATATTAAAATTTATGGGGCATAAATATAGTTCGATGATCAATAGGTGGATAGCTCTAATTATATTATAAATGAAGGTATCTAACTATAATTTTCCCAGAGAAAAAGGTGTGACCTAATTAACTACCTACTCGCGGCTGTATGCCAAGTTAGAATGCAACCCACCTTTTTCTATCAGCATTTGACATGCATAGGACATCTGATCCATGTAAACGAAGGCTCAGCTGGCACAAATTAGGTTGATCCATTCGTTAGACAGACCACTCAATTAAAATTGAAGGATGACTGCTGATTTGATGTAACATGCATGTGTGGCTGCAAGCATGCATAAACATCGTATATGTTACATGTAAGTACCTCAAATCGAACCATTCGATTTGTGGACGTATTGTATACGCTGCACAACAATCTAAGCGGGACCAAAATGATCTTTGGTTGTCAGAAAATGGACGGTGAGGGCAGAAAATATTCAACGGATAAGATTTAACGAAATAAATGTCCATCGTCAGAGCTCATAATCATCCAATCAATTTGATTTCATAGCCATACCCATCGATTATTTGTTCCATTATCCAAACGATTGATTTTAATTACATATATGCAACTATACAACTGTATACACGTGTATAGTAGATCACAATCCACCAGAGTATCAAAAGTAAAGCAATAACAAAGAGACGCAGATTGGGGACTGATCCCCGAACCAAGACGACGTGGATTGTGTCCTATATGAGAATATTGTGCATATGAGTTGTCATAGGTTATTATTAGTTGTAATATACTATGTATAGAGAAGCTCTAAATAGGCTTCCTTGTATAGACTTGTAGAGTGGTTAATTTAACCCAACTTTAGGTTAAAGCAATACAGAAAAACTCAAGTAGAATTGTCCAAATTCTTAACTTATCATGATATTAGAGCTACTAAACTGATTACCTTCACCAACCAATCAACACTTTGATTCTTCTGGCCTTCTCTTATCTTTGATCATGCAAACAGTTCTGATCAGCCGAAGTTTTTTTTTTTTTTTTTTGGCAACAGAAACCGGTTGGGTTTCCCAGTAATAACCATGGTGTAGAGGCTTAACGTCGAAGAGTCTCTAGAATATTGGATTAGTTGGATCCACCCTTTATTTTATCTAGCTGTTTGATAATCATTTGGTGGGGCCCATTTACATGTTGTCCAGCGATTCAACGTTGCATTTTTTTGCTACCTTGATCTACTATTGTTGTGATCTCCATCTGTTGTATTTGGATTTTCGGATGTGTTATTGTAACACCTTGAATTTCGAGGGTCAAGAAAATGCTCGACTCCCAAGTTTTTGGGCATCACTTATGCTTTGTAGAAGCCGGTTCTAATTACTTACACATTCAGTACTTGAGCATGTATAGAAATATACTAGACCATGTATCATAATATGGGATAAACACAAATAAAGTAAGTGACTGAATCAAATTTTGCATATAGTGTGATAATCCAGAATACGGTCCACAACTAGGTTCGATACAAAATTTTAAAGCCAAACAAAATGTGGTATAGTAGTATCTAACTATACCCAAACACTCAGTGTCCCCCTCCGCATAGTAAATCGTCTACATCGGCCCGTTTAAGAGTAGAAAGTAGGAGAACTCCTCCTCGTCTATGCAGGCCTGATCCAATGCATCGGACTCCATAGTTCGTGCATCTACATTCGTCTAGTTGGTGTTTTAAAACACCATCCCAGAGTGGGAGTGATCAATTCAGTGGCCATAAAGCATGAGTTACACATATTATCAAGTCTAACAGTACATAAATGATAAAGCAATTTAAATAGTCACTTCCTAATTACTTTTATTAATGTGTGTAATGGGGTTTATCAAATGATGCATGCACTTACAATCGAACACTCACTTAACACGCGACTCCGACCACCTGGTTTGCAAATGACAACACTCCCTTAAGATGCGACTTTAACTCCTGATTCGCCACATCCTATTCTAGTGTGATGCAGTGAATGGTTATGTTAGCCAAGTGATTAATTAAGCCTATTCATCCAATAATTTGGGGAAGCTAGGGCACCTCCCTTTTATTTATCGGTCTCAACTGAATCACTAGGCGCAGGATGGCCGCAGCGGTCTTATGCTTGTATTCTTGATCCGTCTGGGTTCGTCACTCTCAGCTGAAATACATACAAAAGGCAAGTTGTAAAGGTAATGCTCGCTGTCACTACGGGGAGGCTCGCCACCCCAGCGTAGGCCAACAGCATGAACACGGTGTCCCATACCACCATGCCTGGGTCACGAGTCTCGAGGATCGTGATGCTAATAGTTAATAGTAGACCTTCGCGAATGATAAGGGGAGTGTCCTAAATTCAAGCAGTTGTGATCTTACATAGTGAACATATATCGGATTAGCTGGTGCTTTGGGCAATTTCGGTTAAAGGGGGTGAACACCGGTACAATCGGCATGGAGTTCATAAGAACCCCGCATGGCCCAACCACTATCGGTCATCCGTGTTTGGCCTGAATCTATCGATTTTGCCCGGGGTGGCCAGCCTAATTCGGTTAACCCATATCTGAAAATTTTCCGACTAACTAGACTACTCTTTTAGTCCTATTTTTCATTCTAATCAAATCAACTAGCATTTACAAATAAAATGATTCATATTTAATAACTAAATTTAGTAACATATTCATTCAGGCATTTCATCGAGCACGTAGGTATCAACTATACTACAATTTGCAATTCATTAGAGAGATATTGAAATACACCTAAGTTATCAGGCAAATCCTACATTAGCAATTATAAGTCGTTAACTGAAACAGTAACATTGATAAACCACAACTTAAGCACTTATGGTCCGCACCTATTGCCAGTACGTCTGACTCGGACTCGTTCCTAGGGTTACATTTCCAAGGAAGGATCGTCGGCCACCTACATGAGTACGTATACTCGTTAGGGTTGGAAAAACCCCATTTAAAGATCTACATCTACAAGGAAGGTTCGTAGGTTTACCTTAAATCGTCGGAGGAGGAGTTCCGACAGCGGGAATGGTAGCTGTTAGGCTTGTGAGTCGACGAGAAGAGGGGCAAATCTCTTCTAATAACAACACCTACAATCTCTCTCCTCCCTTTCTCTCTTCTCCCCTTTATTTCTCCCAATTTAGGGTTGTTAAATTCGGATGGGGAGAAAGGGGTGCAATTTGGGAGCTATTTATAGCTCCAAATGGTGCACAAATGGCCCTAGGGCCACTTCATTTGTCATTTATGCCCTATGGGAGGTCATTTCTAACTAACGGGGCCTCTAGGGGGCCCGCGGGCTCATCTACACCATGGGGTAGGTACCCTACCAATGAATCTATGCTAGGATACAGCCTTGGCACGATTGGACACGCTGATCGGCCGTTGGGAGCCTGTGTCAGATCAATGGTCATCGATGCTCGATCGGGGTCGCTTTGTATGAATGTGTGCGGGGGATTATCTTTTCCCTACGGGCGAAGTTTGGCCACAAACCGATGGTCCGAAACTCTTAATGTCGCGAAAGAGTGTACAACTTAATTCACTTAAGTTTTAGGTTCTTCTCTAGGGTATTTGCATTTCTCAGGCACCCGTTCGTCGACTCAAGTTGAGCGATTCTAGAGACTATCCAGGTTTAGCTCCTACAATGGACAGTGAGCCTAGCAAGACAGGGATTGTTCTATAGTTTCAAGGCTAGCGGACCCCCATGCGTGGTCTAGGTCCCTTATGGAGTTTCGGGGCACTCCCGAGAGGGGCGGGCTCTCAAAATTTCTCTTGAGTCTCAATTGGCTTTGGACGGGGCTAGTCACACCTGCGATCCTAGCCACTTATTGTTCGTAGGAATGATTGCCCGACCTTAATTACTCTAACTTTAGTTACCACCGTATACCTCGCCGTTACTAGCTAGTTGGGTATGGCCCTTGGGCGGCTCCGCCCATGGTTGAACTCGGGTTTTGATACGGATTTTTTCAGGACGTTACAATCTACCCCCCTTAAAAGAAAATTTCATCCTTGAAATTTGTACCTTCTCATATTCCTCGAGAATCTGCAGATAGTTCTTGCGGACTTCTGCTTCCGTCTCCCAAGTGGCCTCTTCCTTGGTGTGATGCATCCATAACACCTTCATGAGTGGGATAACCTTACTGTGTAACACTTGTTCCCTTCTGTCTAAAATGCACGTAGGTCGCAGTACGTAAGTAGCATATTTCATGAGTTTTACTTGCTCTCATTTGATGATATGAGTAGGGTCGGGAACATATTTCTTCAACATTGACACATGGAACATGTTGTGCATGCTCGCGAGAAGCGTGGGTAGGGCAAGACGGTACTCCACAACACCCACTCAGTCCACTATCTAAAATGGCCTAATAAAATGCGGTGTGAGCTTCCCTTTCTTGCCAAAATGTAATACTGCTTTCATTGGAGAGACCTTGAGGAATACGTGATCCTCAACTTCAAATTCCAAATGCCTCTATCTCGTATCAGCGTAACTCTTTACTATGGGTCACTAAGAGTCAATGCCTGATAACGTCTATCTTTTTTGAGGTCGCCTGAACCAAGTCTAGACCAATTAAGCTTTTCTCACTGACCACCGCCCAACAATGTGGGGCTTGGCATGGGCATCCATACAAGGCCTTGTAAGGAGCCATGCCAATACTTGCTTGGAAGTTGTTGTTATAGGAAAATTTGGCATAGGGGGACAATTATCCAGCTGTCCTTGAAGTCGAGTATGCACGCTCGCAATATGTCCTCGAGCACTCGATTCACCCATTCCGTCTGCCCGTCAGTCTGAGGGTGGAAAGTAATATTGAACTTCAGTTTTACACCCATCACTTCTTGAATTCAGGTCTAGAAAATATATGTGAACCGCATATCTTGATCTGACACAATCTCTAAAGGGACCCCATGGAGTCGCACTATCTCTTTGATGTATAGCTTGGCCAAGTCATCTGTGGAATTAAAAACTTGAATTGGGAGAAAGTGGGTCGATTTCGTCAATCGATCCACGATCACCAAAATAGAGTTATGCCCCTTACTTGTATTTGGCAATCTGGAAATGAAGTCCATGGATACGAAATCCCACTTCCACTCGGCTATGGGCATGGGTTGAAGAAGACCCGAGGGTCTGTGATGTTCGGATTTGACTTGCTGACATGTAAGGCATCAGGACACGTAATCTGCTATTTGAGCTTTCATGTTGTCCCACCAGTATGATTGCTTCACGTCCTGATACATCTTCGTGATACCCGGGTGCATTGCTAACTTGGAACAGTGAGCAATGTCTAGAACCTCTTTCCTCAAATCATGGAGGTTCGGGACGCATAGGTGACCATGATATCAAAAACCTTTGTCCAATCCGATCCTCTAATCTGATTCTTCGCCATCACCCGCCCTTTTTTCATCCTCAATATTAGCTTGTCTCCTTTCTGAGCCTCGATGATTCGACTATCAATCAATGGTTGTACATGAAGGTGGGCAACGCTCTCAAATGGCTCTTCCATTGTCAGTCTTTGTTCGAAGTCCTGCACGAATTCCACCATATTCCACTCTTTTATCATCAGCGGGGCTGCAAATTCCATGACCTTCTTATGGCTTAATGTGTCAGCCACTAGGTTGGCTTTGCCAGGATGGTAGGAGACTTCAAACTTAAAGTCCTTTAGTGTTTCCATCCAATGGCGTTGTCTCATCTCTAGGTCTCTCTACGTGAAGATATACTTGAGGCTTTTATGGTCACAAAAGAGCTCGAACACTTATCCGTAGAGGTAGTGCCTCTAAAGTTTCAATGCAAAGATGACCGCCGCCAACTCCAGATCATGAGTGGGGTAGTTTTCTTCATGCTTCCTCAACTGTCGAGAGGCATAGGAAATCGCCCTCTCTTTCTACATGAGTACACATCCCGAACCAACTCGAGAGGCATCAATATAGATGGTGTATTTGACTCCTTGCTCTGGCTACACGAGTATGGGTGCGGACATCAGCTTATCCTTTAACTCTTGGAAGGCCGCCTCTACTTTCTCGTTCTAAGCAAACTTGATGTCCTTCCGAGTAAGTCGGGATAACGGTTGGGCTATTTTGGAGAAATCCTTGATAAATTGACGGTAGTAACTCGCGAGTCCAAGGAAACTTCTTACTTCTGTAATCGAACTAGGATCCTCCTAGTCTTACACTGTTGTCACCTTGGCAAGGTCTATGGCGATCCCTTCTTTCGAAACCACATGCCCCAAAAACATGACTTCTTCCTTCCAGAAGTTGCATTTTCAGAATTGTGCAAACATTTGGTTTTACCGTAAAGTATCGAAGATTGTCCGTAGGTGCTCTCGACTTCTTGAATATATTAGAATATCGTCTATGAACACGATGACGAACTGGTAGAGGTACGACCGAAACACCCTATTAATGAGATCCATGAATATAGCCGGTGCGTTGGTGAGTCTGAACGGCATCACGTGGAACTCGTAGTGCCCAAAGCTAGTCCTAAAACCTGTTTTCTGCATGTCTTCTTTCCTAACACGCAACTGGTGGAACTCAGACTGCAGGTCTATCTTGGAGAAGTACTGGGCTCCATTTAGTTGGTTAAACAGGTCATCTATTCTGGACAGAGGGCATTTGTTATTCACAGTAATGTGGTTCAGTTTGCGATAATCGATGCACAACCGCAATGATCCGTCCTTCTTTACAAATAATACTAGAGCTCCCCACGATGATACACATGGTTGTATGAAGCCAGACGCTAACAAATCATCAATTTGGGTCCTTAACTCCTCCATCTCTCATGGAGGCATGCGATAGGTCGGCAAGGAGATGGGTGTTGCGCCCGGCACGAGGTCGATAGTAAAGTCGATCTCACGTTGAGGAGGTAGTCTAGGAATCGTCTTGAATACATCCATGAAATCTCAGACTATTGGCGTAGCCATGAGTGATGGATCATCATAATCTTCTAACAGGGAAGCATAACAGTAGATCCGGAAGGGGTGGCTGACTTGAACTGGGAAGGTGAAGGATGTGCCCTCGGCCCCACGGGCAGTCACCAACCAAGTCTCACAGTCGATCTTTACCTTCATCTCAATGAGCCAATCCATGCCGAGGATGATATCGTAGTAGCAAATCTTAGTTACAATCAGGTCAATGCATACCACCTTGCTCCCTAAATCTATAGGGCAACCCTCACAGAGTTTGGTGGCGTCCGAGAAGGTACCTGCCGCAGCGATAATCCTCACTCCTAGCGTAGGGGTGGTGTCCAACCCTATACGTTTGACCGTAGAGCACGATATCAAAGAAACTGTAACAACCTGTACTTTTTAGTACTCGAGTGTTACCATTTATATTAAATCTAGTGCGAATGTGTGTGGGAACACGCGTAACATACATTACACATCACCACCCAACAATTTAAAATCCATCCATCTTGACCAATTGAATTGGACTACAACGACAATGGACGCTTAAATGTCGAGATCGGTTTATGAATACAATTATACATCAATCTAACTGTTTAGGGCACTATTCACCCATATGTCGAGTCATCCAACCGATTAATTTTTAAGATGGGCCCTTACATTAATAGGGAAACCTATTTTCATATTGCCATCTCCTGAATATGTAAATCTAATAATCTACCTTAGATCTAGAAGTCCGAATCACGAGACCCCACTGCTCACCATACCCTCAATGTTCCATCAATCAATCTAACACTTCATTTCTCTAATCCAACCATTGATCATAGAAATCAACCATTAGGTTGTAATTAGACGACCTTGAAAACTGTTAAAACCGTTCAATGAAAGACCCTGACCTTATTAAAGGGGACCCAACTTACCAGACCCATCGATCATTAGGCTTACAACGCCTAAGTTAACAACCCACTACTTGACCACCCTCATCCCAACTTTTGATGATTGAATATATGATTATAACTCACTTAAATAAGCCCTGGGAACCTATAAACGGGTACTGATCAAAGTAGGTAACAATCTGACCGTTAGAATAATGATTATCAACAAATCGAACCAAGTTCACTTGGTGTGACCCACTTGAGCATTTGATCTACTCGATCTTTATGTAAGGGTGCCGATTTGGGTTGTCCAAAGTGAATGGATGGAGAGGATTTCACCTAAACATCATTGTGGGCCCCACACATGGTGCATGTGTACGCCAACAGGTGTGCACCTGCGACCACATATCCCAGTCAAGTCGGGTTTGACCCGCTGACCAGAGTAAAAGAAGATAATTCTTCTTTTTCTCTCTCTTTCCCGCCAGTGACTAACTAGGTTCATCCGTTTGAGTGTGGGCCCACCATATGAGATCAGATCAATGATCCGAACCATCCATCATGTTTAGGACATGACCTTGACCAAAACCTAGGTCATTCCATACGGAGATGTGTACGCATGTGGGCACGAATCCAGACATATTTAGACTATGTGAAGTCATTTTTTTTCAAAAATGGAAAAGTTTCCTTTTCTCTCTCTCATTAGCTGGCATCACACGTGCCTCCTCATCCTTAGATCCTACTCATACACGTAGATAAATCCCAACCCTCCATTCTTATCTTGACTCTAGGGCTTTCTTTGCAACAAGAGAGTCGCCTCATGTGGAAACCAAAACTCATTAACTAAGAAGTTAATGACAACACATCTAGTGGGTCCCATAATGACCTAGTATTAAATCCACGCCGTCCATGCATCGTTGATCATATGATCAACCATCTAGAAATGATCCGCCATTAATGACCAGATCATCTTCCCCGTTAAGCTTAGATAAGCATCATCTTGCAGTGGGTTCCATTTCACGATCAAGACCCTCCATCCGATGGGCCTTGGTGTCAAAGGTCCAAGCATGGCATTGGATCTGCTTCATGCGAGTAAGATCTGAGTTTATACCACTTAAACTCTTCTATTAAAACGGCCAGACCATAACTAATCGGGTGATTAGTTACACTGGAAAGACCTAGAAACTAATTAGTGAAACCTTATAAAAGGTTTCCTTTTAGGGCAACGGATTCAAAAAGCGAGAAAAGAAAAGAAAATAAAGGGAGAGAAAAGAGCACTGTTGCCTCCTTGCCGCACCACAGCGTGTTAGGCTGGGTCTCTTCAAAAGAGAAGTAGAACAAAAGGGAGAGAAGAAGAAGGAGAGGGGGGGAGAGAGAGAGAGAGAGAGAGAGAGAGAGAGAGGAGAGAGAGAGAGAGAGAGAGAGAGAGAGCCAGCTCCGTCCAAGTTTCGTTCTCACTCAGTTGTAGACCCGCTGGTTCTGCATCAACTTGACCTTCCAAAAACCTTGTCAGACTCGTTGCAAATCCCGACCATACTAGCTCAACCAGTCATCTCTAGTAGCTCATATCAATCGTGAATCAGAAGAATCTGACGGTAGTGCCTCATCCGACTCGCATCCTAGGTAGCAGATCTCTAACTAAGACTGAGTTCAGGATCGAGTCACGGTCGAGTTAACAACATGTAACTCAGTTTTTATCAGTATGTCAAGATAAAACCCTGACTCAAATCAATCCTGGAGTCCGGGTTGCTTTAAACTCTTCACACCATTAGGCAACTCGGGTTTATTCCAACCGTTTGAAGGGTCACCGCACTCAACTCGCTAGTGAGTTGACTCTGCAAATGTCCAACTGAATCAAGTGCGTTTCATCTCTAAGAATCTACGCTTAGAGCGATCTAAGTAGACCCTTGGAGATATCCCTAATCTCCCGAGTTAAATAACCCAGGAACGGATTACCAATAGGCCCTATCATCCTCTCATATCCATAGTTGTGATGAGATTGAGTTGACTTGGTGTTAACACATTGAAATGGAACCTCCAAGAATGCCTCTGGCTGTCTACCCTAGACGATAATCATCCACTCTTCGACAAACGAAATCAACCATCATTCAGGTATGAAACCAAAAACCCTTATTCACAGTTAGTGTTATCTTAACTCGTTTAATGAGTCGACTTGGTAAATACTCAACTGAGTCGGGTCTATCTTATTTCCAAACTAGCGCTGGAAGTTATCTAAGAAGGTTGGTAGAGATACTATCAAACTCATGGATTGAGTAACTCAAGGGAAAATGTCAGCAACTCACCTTGAGGAACAACCCTTCCCTCAACAAATTTCAAATCAAGAACTCATAAACTCAACTTATAGGAACATTCAAATCAAGAAGAACATTCATTCAAGGTGAGGGATATCCCACATGGCTTCCTCATTTCATTGAATTCTAAGATAGTTTAAGCTTAAGTGTATAAAGACATTATAATTGTGAAAATATTAATTGTGTTTCCTTTAGTCTTGAATCAATATTGATAATCATGTAGGAATGTTTTAAATCTTGTTACTCTAACCCATCTTATAAGAATTGTATGACGCTCATTATACCACATTTGAAATTGCTAATATACATGTATACTTCCATTAGTTGCATTGAGAGGTAACAAATCTTATTTCCATGATGAGTTTGCTTCATTGACTCCTTATACATGCTACATTAATTATTAATTAAACCTAATGAAGTTTTAGAATATTACAAATAATAACTTAGTCCTTTAGTTCCCATTTGGATATGAGGAACATGAGTTATTTCATTAACCTCTATTACCCAAGTCCTGTGATTAATAATTATGTGACTAGGATTTGGACTTGCATTCTTTATGCTATCAATTGCTCAATTTTGTACATAGCTTTATTAGTGGAGAAAAGAGTCATGATGCTTCCATTTCTTCTATCTCACAAGTTGTATAATGAGTACTAGGAGTGGAATATCGCCTTTCTTAAGAAGTGTAGTGAACTTGTTATTAATTTAGCATGCTTGAAATGTCATATTTTTGGGCCCTCATTTGGACCTGGAGAAAGTAAACGGTATTATATTGAGCGCATGTTTGGATGTTTAATATCCTATTAAAAGACCGCGAGCTCTGGTAATGTTTATGAGAAAATTCTTGTTAATCCTATGGAATGTACATGAACATCATGGTGCATGACATTCACGCATGACATATGGTCTTTTCTGGGTGGCTAGTTTTCCTTGGGCGACCTCATTGCATAGTCTTTTTGTAGTGGCTAGTTCTCCTTGGGCGTACCTTTGAGTACTTTTCTGGGTGGCTAGTTCTCCTTGGGTGACTTCGTTGCATAGTCTTTTTTGGGTGGCTAGTTCTCCTTGGTGTTGAGGGTCAAATATTTCATATTAAACCCCAATTATTACCTGATTTTACGAATATAATACTGTTTAGCGTCCTACTTTAATCATGTTTGTGTTGTAGGGTGAATTTAAGAGACTGGACTGAAAAAGGGTACTAAAAGCATAGATTTGATGCTCAAGAATCACTAAGGCAAGGGACAGACCACAGGGGATCGAGATCGAAGAACTTGATTCGAGAAAATCAAGCCCTTCACGTAAAGAGGCCTGAAAATCGTCCAAAATGCAAGATCACAGGGTTCCCACCATCCATTCGGCTTAAAACTTTATATCTGGCCTGAGGATCATAAATTAATTGTACACATCAAATTTCAGACATTGGATCCTGTGGAAGTAGTCCAATGGACAGATCAGCCCATAAATCATCAATTTGGGGCCCACCAGATATCTGGATATGCTTTAATTTTGGTCTCAACCCCTTAAATGGGGTGAAAAAAAATGGATGGACGGAGCAGATTTTGTATATACATCATGAGTGGACCCCACTGGCCGTGCCAATGCATAGTGCACAAGTGCACTCAATGTGCACTAGACTGGAATGACGGTTAAACAGGCGAAGACCCTTCTCTTCTTCGTGCAACGTCCAGCGGACGCACGTGGTCCGACCGTTTGCATGTTGTGGGCCCCCATCATGGGTCCATTACATGATCGAGACCGTTCATTCACTCCCGCGGGTGGGGACGATCCTAGCCAAGATGGACTTTTGGCCTTATACACACGTACACACGTGGATTGCCTGAAAACGCAGGATGGACGGTGAATTGATTTGATACAGTGGACCACACCAAAACTCGACCAAAATCACTCATTTCCGACTCATTTTTCACCAGAAATCTAATGAGTGGGGTGGATTTCCTCGAAAACATCACTGCGGGGCCCACTGAACACGTCAGCACAAGAAATTCTCCAAAATACGCACGTCGGACGCTGTTTCCTCCGTGGGCCATTCTGTGATCACAACAATGGTCGGATGCAAGATCCAGACCGTTCAAAAGCTTGGTAAGGGGGTCTTTACCCCAACCATGGAGTCCAAATTGATTTCTTGGATGTCTATTGGTGGAGAACTCGATCCAAACGCAGGTTTATTGCATTTTTACGATTGCCAGCTGCGTCAAACGATCCACTGACTCCAACCACGAACCGCCCCTTGCTTCTATAAATGGGAGAGAGAAAGAGAGCTTATGGATCATCTTTGGGCTGTGGAGTGAAGGAAGAGAGAGAGAGAGAGAGAGAGAGAGAGAGAGAGAGAGAGAGAGAGAGAGAGAGAGAGAGAGAGAGGATGACGGCTGAGAGTTTTTCTTTTCTTCTCCTTGTTTTTCTCTTTCTTTCCTTTAATGTTTTTTAAGACATTTTAGCCTAATCATGATTATGGTTGGCTAAGCTTCTTATCTAGGGCTTAGAGGTGAAGCTTGTAGTGTGATGGGAGACTTTTTTTAAAGCCTTTTGATTCATGTTTAAATTGAACTGATTTTAATTTTAGTTTGATTATAAGAAATGCCTTTAGTTTTTAATAGTTTGTTGTGACCTAAATTACAATAGATCTTTGATAACTTTGAGCATGTTCTTTTCATTATTATGATTATGAAGCTAGGAGGCCATGTTGTCCACCATCGTCCATGGGCATGGTCGGATGATGGAACCCTTCCTAACATTCATAATTCTCTCAGATTGGCTGTGGATTGGTCAAATTCTGTAGTTTACTTTATCTTATGGGCATGGTTTTGTGATAGAATCAACTTTAATTCTCATACCTCTCATCTCTTAAAAACTGGATCAAAGGATGTTCAGATTTGATTTTTATGGTTATATCCTCCGACTGGATGAAGATGGGACTCTAAGTCCAGTTGTGTTCTTGAATCAAGCGTAGTTCTCCCTGATCTCTACAAGTGGATCCTTGGAAACCCTAGTTTTCCATATTTAATTTTATAAATTTTAGTTAATTAAATTCATATTTATTCCCTTAATTTCTCCTGATTAGATTACATCTTCGCCTAGTTTTAGTTCGAGTTACTTTCAGATTACATACAAAAGTTCAGTCCCTATGGATTTGACCTTGATCTTACCGAGATTATTACTACATCACAACCCTATACTTGGGGTGTGAACAAGTTTTTGGTGCCGTTGTCGGGGACTGACGGTTGAGCTTTTTTGAAATTGACTACTTTTAGAATTAAGTTAAGATTAGGGTTTTCTAATTTTAGGTTTTTCTGTTTGATTGAAACTAACCTAACTTTTCTATTTTGTAGGACCTTGAAATAGACTTTCTAAATTGATAATCTCTTTCTAATTTTCTAATTTTTCTATCTTCTATTTTTAGATTAGGTTTTATTTTCTATTTTTAGAAACTTTCTAATTCTAAGATTTCTTTTAATTTTAGAAACTAACTTAATTTCTATTTTAGGTTTAGAACTTTCCTAATTAGTTTAGAAACTCTATTTTCAGTTTTTAGAAGTCTCTCTCTTTTTTTTTTTTTTAAATTTATTTAAGAAACTAGTTTACCTTCTATTTTAGGAACTTTCTAATTTTAGAATTTTTATTTCTATAAACTAACTTCTTTTGGTTTGTTTTGTAGGTTTTTAACTTAGGGACTCCAATTTGGTAACTTCTTTCCAACCCTCTCTTTTCTTAGATTTCTATTCCTTTCTTTCTCTTAGGTTTAGTTTAGAATCTGAATTGAGGGCTGCGAGTGTTTCATGCCCAAGTGGGTTCGTGATAACACTCGACGTCTCTTGACTGAAGGATTGGTTAAGGGGTCGACTATCCATCGCAGGACTAGACACCACTCGAGATACCCAGAGTTAATTGAAGTAATGGCTCCAAACCAACCTTTTTTACCCCAACCTAGGGTGGAGGACATTCAAGATGAGAATGAGGTGCATCAAGCACCCCCGCCTTAACTTTATGAGATTATTTACAACCGGCGGGGGTGAGCACGCCCTCATGCATGGTTTTTCCTGAAAATATGGGACACATGGATATCAAGTCAGGGGTGATCCAACTCCTTCCTAAATTTCATGGGCTTGAGTCAGAAAATCCATATTTACACTTGAAAAAGTTTGATGAGATCATAGCCACTTTATATTTTCCAAACGTATCTGAAGACACAGTCATGTTGAAACTTTTTCCCTTTTCTTTGAAAGAGAAAGCTAAAACGTGGTTGCATTCACTACGTCCTAAATTTATTGGCACATGGAATGACATGCAAAGGGAGTTCACAAATTTTTTTTTTCCCACATCATAAAACGAACACCTTTAGAAAATTAATCATGAACTTCGCCCAAAAGGAGCATGAAACATTCTTCCAATGTTGGGAATGGTTCAAGGATCTTGTCAGTTCATGCCCACAATACGGTTTTGAAACGTGGCACATTACACACTTTTTCTATGATGGACTGACATCTTCCATGCGCCAATTGGTTGAGACGATGTGCAATGGGGAATTCACGAATAAAAATGTTGATGATGTGTGGAACTACTTGGATAGACTTGCTAAAAACACACAATCATAGGACACATACCCAAAATTAAGGACCATGTCTAGGTCAACTCAATCTAAGGAGAGGGGTGGAATGTATCTCCTAAAAGAGGATAATGATATCAATTCTAAAGTGACTAATCTCATAAGAAAATTGGAGGCCATGGAAGTAGAGAAGGATAAGGTTAATGAAATTGTTTATGATATTTGTGATTGCAACATTCACACAACTGAAAATTGCCTAACAATACCTACCTTTCGAGGGTGCTGAATGAGGAATCCAATGCTATAAACAATTACCAAAGACCTTTCAATGGACCTACCTCCAATACATACAATCATAGTTGGAGAAATCATCCAAACCTCAGTTGGAGGAATGGACAAACGACTACCCCTCAAGGTTTCTTCAATCAAATTCCAAATCAAGTGAAACCTCAAGAGGATCCAGATCAAAAACATATTCGAGAATAAGAGCTATTTAATCAAAATTCGGCACAAATGTTCCATGATATCAGATCAGCATTAGGAACGCTTACGTCGTCTATTCAAAGGATAGAGTCACACTTAACGATTGGGGGAAAGGGGAAGCTCCCTGCTCAACCTCTCCCCAATCCCAAGACGCAATATGAGATAAGTGATTTAAGCTCTTCAGATCAGATGGAGCAAGGTAAATCTATCACCACTCTTAGGAGTGGGAAGATCATTGACACAAACATTCCGGTTAGGGCTGAAAAGCCTAAGGAACCAGAAGAGGACAACAATGGTGGATCTAGCCGTACCCCACAAGAATTAGAACCGGCACCTCAAGGGAAGCCGATTGTTCCATTCCCCCAACGGTTGGTTGCACCAAAACCTCTCTCTGACTCTTAGGACATTCTAGAGGTGTTGAAACAAGTGAAGGTCAATACCTTTACTTGATGCCGTAAAACAAATACCTTCATATGCTAAATTCTTGAAAGACTTGTGCACGACCAAAAGACGACAAAATATTTAAAAGAAAATATTCTTGACTAAGAAAGTGAGTGTCATCCTAAAGCAAGATGTGTCGCAGAAATTAGCCAAACCATATCATGTGTAATCGGGAACTATCGAATTGAGCATGCACTTCTTGAGTTAGGAATGAGCGTGAATTTGATTCCCTACTTGGTGTACAAGTAGTTAGAATTGAGTGAATTAAAACCCACCTTAACCACATTATAACTTGCTGATCGCTCTGTTCGTGTACCGAGAGGGATAATTGAGGATTTGTTAGTTCAGGTTGACAGATTTTACTACCTTATAGATTTTATCATCCTAGATACCGAACTCATCAGTAACATGAGCACTCAGGTTCCCATCATTCTTAATCGCCCATTCCTTGCCACTTCAAACACAATTATCAATTATAGGAATGGTGTCATGAGTATGTCTTTTGGGAATATGACATTGGAGTTAAACATATTTTTTAATACAGGCAGACAGTTAGAGGATGATGACGATTTCTACAACATTAACATGATTGACTCTTTCATGGAAGATAGGACACCTCTGACCTTATCCTCTGACCCTCTATAGACGTGCCTGGCCCACTCCCATGATTTTGATGATGACATGATTAGGGAGAGGTGTGCCATGCTGGATGTTGTGTCGGTACTTGAAGTTAACCGGTGGAGGTCACAATTTAAAGAGCTGCCCCAAACTGATGAAGTGACTTTGCCGTCTAACCTCAAGCCACCAAAGCTTGACCTAAAATCTTTGCCCTCTGATTTGAAATATGTCTATTTAAGTCAAGATGAGACATACTCGGTGGTGATTTCTGCCCACCTGGAGAAAGAACAGGAGAGTATGCTCATATATACTCTCATTGAGCATAAGGGAGCCCTTGGATGGACGATCGCGGGCCTCAAGGGAATTGATCCTTCAATTTATACTCACGTCATTTATCTCGAGGATAATGCGAAGACCTCTCAGCAATCACAACGTAGACTAAATCCAAACATGAATGAAGTAGTTACGACTGAGGTTCTTAAACTATTGGATGTGGGTATATATACCCTATATCCGATAGTCAGTGGGTGAGTCCAACTCAGGTGGTTCCTAAGAAGTCCGGATCACCATTGTAGCCAATGTCAATAATCAACTCGAGCCAACTAGAGTTTCTACTGGTTGGAGAATGTGCATTGACTACAAGAAGTTGAATATCGTTACTAGGAAGGACCACTTTCCTTTGCCCTTCATCGATCAAATTCTGGAAAGGTTAGCTGGTCATTCCTATTACTGTTTCCTTGATGGGTATTCGGGCTATAATCAAATAGAGACAACCCCTAAAGATCAGAAAAAGACTACATTTACATATCCCTATTACACATTTTCTTACCGAAGGATGCCATTCGGACTATGTAATGACCCTGCCACTTTTCAGCGATTTATAATGAGTATGTTTTCTGATATGGTGAGGCAATATCTAGAGGTCTTCATGGACGGTTTCTCCGTCTTCGGTCCATCTTTTAGCGAGTGCTTAAAGAGTCTTAAATGTGTGCTAAAAAGATGTGAAGAAAAGAACTTGGTACTCAATTGGGAGAAGTGTCATTTCATGGTTCATAAGGAAATTGCCCTTGGACATATCATCTTGTCCAAAGGAATCAAGGTTGATAAGGCAAAAATTGATCTTATCTTCAACCTACATCTACCCAAGAACATACGAGACGTACGATCCTTTTTAGGACACGCCGGGTTTTACAGACGATTCATAAAGGACTTTAGTCTCATCTCTCGTCCTCTATGTAATCTACTTCAAAAGGATGCACAATACGAGTGGACTGAACAATGCTAGGAAGCTTTTATTAAGTTAAAATGCATGTTGACCACTGCACCTATCAAACAGCCACCTGATTGGAGCCTTCCTTTTGAACTCATGTGCGACACGTCTGATGTAACGCCCTGAAATTCGGGGGTCGAGTATGAACTCAACACCCGAGTTCCAGCGCATCACTTATGCAACATACACAATGCTGGTTAAATGTTGTCTGAGTTAGCGCAATAAACATGAATGAGATTATACCAAAACAGTAATTCATACTCCAGTTCAATTGGATAAAGGCAAGCGGAAGACTAAAATTTATATTCAAAGTATGTAAAGTAACAAAATTTTCTGAACTCCAGAGTATGAGTACTAACTGAGTACCAATATACATGTATTGTTTCTAAGTCAAAACCAAAATACAATCCTCAAGAGAGGCCCTGAAAATCCCGCGATGCAGCCGGCCTAAGCAAAGCCGTCAGAATACTGCATAAAGGAGAACTCCTCCTGATCCTCATCAAAGTCGGGCACCGGCTCCTGAACCAAGGCGCCATCTACACCTGCGACAGAGTCTGGTGGTGTTGCAAACACCGTCCCGTAACGTGGGAGTGAGTAGCTAACTCAGTGGAATAATAAAGCATAAGTTAACATGTTATCAAATCAATCAAGCAGTAATGATAAAGCAGTACAAATCAAACATTTCTAACTATTCTTGTTAAGTGCAAAAATGATATGACATGATGCTATATGCCCTTGCCAAACCACTCTCAAGCGACATCATCTTACGTTAGCGAATGCTTACTCCCTCAGTGCGCCACATCTACAAAGCACATGCGGTGCGATGATGCTCATGATTACCAAGTTTTTATTAGTCCATTTCAACCAGCAGTATTGGGAAACTAAGGTACCTCCCTTGTATCATTCCCAACATGATCCATTCTAGGGTCGTCAATCCTAGTTATTCTCATACGATATTATAGTTTGAGAAGCGTAGTGAAGGCATCGCAAAGGGCTCGTCACCCGTCAGCGCGGATATAGATCTCACCGTATGCAGCTTAATTGCTGGCCGTCAGCTTGAGTACAGGTCTCACCGTACTCGGCTCAATCACTAGCCGTCAGCTCGAGTACAGGTCTCACCGTACTCGGCTCAACTCACACTCTAGTTGCTGTGAAAGACTCGTGGCCAATCACAGACCCTTGGAATATACTCGATGATACTACGGAGGACTCGTCGACCGTCAGCACGAGCACAGGTCTCACCGTACTCGGCTCTCGCCGTAAGTATCGACAGCTCGAATACAGTGTCCCATACCACCATATTCGGCTCACGAGTTGGTTGCGCAATGGTCACTACGGGGAGGCACATGGCCCCAGCGTAGGCCGACAGCTCGACCACGGTGTCCCATACCACCATGCCCGGCTCATGCGACTTAGCGGATCGAGGTACCATGGTTAAACGGGATCGCCACTAGTAAGTTTGGTACCCTAGGTTCAAGCAGTGCGACCAAACAGGGTGAACACACAAATACACTTCGGTTTACTTGACGAGCCTGACTAGCTCGAGCGCACCACAAGTTGAGCGATATGGAGCGCAAAAGCACTCCGTGTGGCCAACCACTATCGCCAACCGAAGTACGACTCGGGTTCGCCAGACACATCCTTTGTGGCAATATGAATCTCAGCCACAACCGCAAGTCTGATACCGAATGTTTGGACTATAGACGTAGTCCCAAACTCAAACAGTTCTCATCAATAACATGTGGAATAAAGCATGATAAACAAGCAATACAAGCATGTTAGCAGGCATATTATGAAGCATGAAGTAAAACATGAAGTAAAGCATGTTGTAAAGCATGTTCTAAAGCATGTAGCAAAGCACTATCCACATAGGGATACAATTACGTACACATTACAAGTGAGTGGTTCTAACGAACCACCGCATGGAGGGAAACCTACATGTCTCTAAGGGAGTCGGGAATCCTATATCAGCACCTCTCTAAGGCACTAGTACATGAACATTTACACACACGAGCATTTACACAAATACTTAGAATACACTATTTCAACATACATGACGTATGTTAACAAAATACGTGTTAGGGATGTCCCTATGCTGCGTGAGTATTTTACCCATGTATCTCATAATCATACAACAAATAATAATTACAATTGCATTTCTAAAATCCACATATATGCGGTATTTCTAGAATACACAATTTCAACATACTAGGCATTTACACACGAACATGTATTTCGGCGATACCTTTCGCCAAACTAGTATTTTATCCATATGTTATATAATCATAAATTAAATAAACATGTCAACCATTTTTCCAAAAAAAAATACATATACGGTATTTCTACGTATATCTAGGGTATGTGAAATTCCATATTCTACAACGTTAATCGAAATAGGAAACGGAAAGCACTTTGTACATGTGCATTTACAAGCAGATCATGAATCTATCATTATCTGACATTGAAAGCGTTGAAAAAACGTAACTTATATACTTAAAGTTCTCACCTTGGCCCTTGGAATTCCAACGAATCAGCAAGGGTAGTAGAGCTTCCGTATACGGGAGTTTCCTAGCCTAAAGAGCGGAATCGATTAGCTTTTTCATAACCTACAACGATCCTACCTTAAATCAGACCTAGGGTTAGGGTTTCTTACCTTCAAAGGGATGGACACCGCGGGAAAACACCTAGAACGGAGCGGTGTAGGCCGTGTGATGAATGGAAGCAGCAGGAGGAAGATCGGCTACAAACTCCAAGCCTTTCTCTCTCTTTTCTTTCTCTCTCTCTAGGTTTTTCTTCCAAATTCGTATGGCTGTGAGAGAGGCTGTTCTAAGCCCTTTTATAGCCAAAAACATCCCAAAATAGACTCAGGTTCAAGGGTGATTGCATATATAGGCATTTCGCCACTTTTCCAGCTCAAAAGGGAGGTTCTGGTGGCCCTCCTTGAGCCAACGTCAGACTTAAGCTCACCATCAATGGATCTACATGGGATTACGTTCTCGACTCGATCGGATTCCCAGATCGCACGTGGCGGACCACTTTCAGTTCAACGGTCAGTGGGCCACGATCAGAAATTTCAAGTACATGTAAATGTTCCTGAAATTTTTCTTAATCCGAGGGTGTAATTTGGTCTGATTCTGACGGTCAGGTTGCTTAATACTAACGCGCAACCGAATGATGCCAGATCACTATTCCTGATATTTTTATTAGGATGGGAATAGTATTTTTCACACTCCCTCGCTCCGGATCGAAACGAATAGCCGTGGGACATCGGAATCATCTGATTTTTGAGATGATTGTCAAGCCCAGTGGGGCGGTCCTAGTTCCTTAGCTTCGTGTTAATCGGACTCCCGATGTGCGATCTAGACCTAATACGAAGTTTCGTTTCATTCCCGAGAGCAGACGGGTAATAAGTTTGGTTCTAGACTTTAGGGTAACCTAGAGTCACTAATTCTGCAAGTTTTGGGTCTTGCAGATCGTATTTAAAGCGATCCCAACGGATTTCATGGCTAACCGAGTTTAGTAGTTAGTTAACTTTGTTAAATTTCTAAAGGATTTAATCCTACGTGATTTCTGGTCGAGGTGGTACTCGACCCAATGTACGAAAATTTACAGGTCGTTACATCTGATTATGCTCTTGGGGTGGTGTTAGGCTAAAGAAAAGACAAGAAGCCCTACATTATTCATTATGCAAGTAGAACTCTAAATTCTGCCCAAGTGAACTACTCTACTACGGAAAATGAACTCTTAGCCATAATGTTCGCTTTTGACAAATTTAGGTCCTACTTGATCGGATCCAAGATCATCGTTTACACAGATCATATGACGCTCAAGTATCTTCTTTCTAAGAATGATGTTAAGCCTCGCTTGATTAGATGAATCCTCCTACTCCAAGAATTTGATATGGAAATAAAAGATAAAAAGGGAGTAGAGAACGTTGTGGTTGACCATCTTTCTCGCCTTGATCTCCCTAATTCCCTTGAGACGACATATATCAATGACATGTTCCCTGACGAATAACTGTTCAAAGTCTCCATTCACCTTGATTCGCTGATATTGTTAATTATCTTGCCACAGGTTTCATATCGACACATTGGACTACGCAAGATAAGAAGAAATTTTTCACCGAGGTGCGCAACTTTTTCTGGGACGATCCATATTTGTTTAAATATTTCCCAAACCAATTCTTAAGGAGATATATGCCAGACGATGAGCATCAGAGTGTCATCTCCTTCTGTCACTCATATGCATGTGTTGGTCACTTTTTTGTTAAAAAGATTATGGCAAAGATTCTACAGTGTGACTTTTACTGGCCCACTATGTTCAGGGACACTCATGAGTTTTGCAAGGCTTGTGAGCGTTGTCAGAAATTGGGAGCATTTTTCCATCGAAATATGATGCCCTTGAACCCCATTCTCATCATAGAGGCAATTGATTGCTGGGGCATCGATTTCATGGGACCATTCCCCAATCCTTTGGAAATCTATACATTTTGCTCATCATAGATTATGTTACTAAATGGGTTGAAGCGATTCTGTGCCGGAATAATGACCATCGCACGGTCGTTAAATTCTTAAAAGAGAACATCCTTTCCCGTTCGAAATGCCTCGAGCCATCATTAGTGATTAAGGCTTATACTTTTGTAATAGACCATTCGAGAGTTTAATTAAGAAATATGGTATCTCTTATAAGGTGAGCACCCCATACCGCCCACAGACAAGTGAGTAACTGAGATTTCCAATAGGGAGATCAAATACATCTTGGAAAAGATGGTTAACCCTGACCATAAGGATTGGTCAATCCGATTGATTGATGCTTTATAGGCTTACTATACTGCATTTAAGACCCCCATTGGAATGTCTCTCTTTAGACTTGTTTATGGGAAGGCTTGTCACTTACCTGTGGAGTTGGAACATAGCCTACTAGGCGATCAAAAATCTGAATTTCAATCTGGACGATGTTGGCTCGCTACGTAAACTTCAGCTAAATGAACTTGAAGAAATCCGGAACGATGCGTACGGGAACTCGAGAATTTACAAGGACATGATGAAAGTGTTTCATGACCAATATATTCATCAAAAATCATTTACGCCAGGTCAGAAAGTCCTTTTGTATGATTCTCGGTTACATATCTTTCCGGGTAAGCTCCGATCTCATTGGACCGACCCTTTCACTATTATCAATGTTTATCCTCATAAGACTGTCGAGATTCAGAATCCAGACAATGACAATGAGTTTAAAGTAAATGGACATCGATTAAAGCTATTATTTGAGAAATTTGATTCAGAGGACATGTCCATGCCTCTGAATGATCCTGTTTACCAGGATTGATCTTCTAGTCCGAGGGAAGTATAGGTAGGTTTATTGCTTTTATAGGACTAGGGTAGTTTGTTTTTTGTCATTCTAGGTTAGTCAGCTTTATGCCATTAGGTTAGTTTGCTTTCCAATTATTTTATGATAGTTTTCTTTTGTTGGATTAACTCTCGTGCTGAGCTACCTTCACGTTGAAATCTCTTTGGGAAAAAAGCCGCTTAACTCCGTCATCAGATACTATCTTTCCATCACTTCTCATTTACTTTCATTGTCTCATGTGCATTGCATGCTTATATTTTTTACATTGACGACAATGTAGATTTTAGGTTGGAGATGGGAGATTAGGTTACTTAATCAGTGTTTTCTCAGAGCAAAAATTGTGAAAATTTTTAAAATTTTTCCCGAAATTTTTGTGAATTCGAAGTGATTTTGACGGTTATCTTTGATTTAGACGTATAAGATACGTAATGTTGGTAATTTATGACTTTTGGATTCAGTTATCTAATAGATTTCACAGTTAAGTCGAATGGTTAATCCATGATTAGAAGTTTTAAACATTGATGAGTCATGATTTCACATGTCACACCTAGCTTACACATTAAGGCTTCAGTTCGATATTGAATTGTTAACCTGGTAGTCACTAAACATGGAAGGAGCCAACCTGGGAAATTTGTCCATCATGTTCAAAGAAAACAAATAATGCCTAGCTAAAAAACAGTTGTCTTAAAAAAGGGTTGGGCGAATGGTCTTCACCATGGGTTTGCTCCCTATAGGTGAGGGTTCGATTCCCCTCATTGGCTTTACCTTTAAAAGGTTGACATAGGGTGAAAGCCAAAGATGAGAAAATCAAAAGCTGGAAGAATGAAAAGTTAAACTGTAAGGCAAGTTTTGGTTTAGGTTATGGTTATCCTGAATGCTCTTGTGATTATCAATGTTATCATGAAAATAAATTAAGAATTGAGCCTTTGATTGTGATAAGTTTAGGTTTCACTATACACCCATGAAACTCAATATTTGAAAATTTTCTAATCAATGGATTAATACTTTGAACTTGACTATGAAGTTTACCGTGCGCTTGAGTCCAAGAGAAAGTAATGCCCACCATTCATGAATCTTAGAATTCTATTGATTGGATTATCACTTGGGTTTTAAGAATTGTCCCGTAATTGTTAAATTATTTTTTGCATACTTTTCTTGGGACTAGCAAAATGCTGGTTGTGGATTATGTTGAGGATCAAATATTGCATATTAGACCCCAGTTATTACCTGATTTTACGAACATAATACTGTTTAATATCGTATTTTAATCGTGTTTTTGTTGCGGGGTGAATTTAAGAGCTTGGACTGAAAAAAGTTGTTAAAAGCATAGATTTGATGCTCAAGAATCACCAAGGCAAGGGACGAACCCTAGGGGATCGAGATCAAAGAATTTGCATGCCAGAGATCCGCGAAAATCAAGCCATTCATGCTAAAGAGGCCTGAAAATCGTCCAGAATGCAAGATCACAGGGTTCCCATCATCCGTTCGGCTCAAAACTTTATATCTGCCCTGAGGACTATAAATTAACCGTACACGTCAAATTTCAGCCATTGGATCCTTGTAGAAGTAGCCCAACGGACAGATCAGCTCATAAATCATCAATCTAAGGCCCACTGAATATCTGGATATGCTTCAATTTTGGTCTCAACCCCTTAAATGGGGTGAAAAAATGATGGACAATGGATTTTGTATATACATCATGAGTGGACCCCACTGGCCGTGCCAGTGCATAGTGCACAAGTGCACTCAATGTGCACTGTACCAGACAGACCGTCAAACGGGCAAAGACCCTTCTCTTCTTCGTGCAACGTCCAGCGAACGCACGTGGTCTGGTTGTTTGCATGTTGTGGGCCCCCATCATGGGTCCATTACATGATCAGGACCGTTCATTCACTCCCGGGGGTGGGGACGACCCTAGCCAAGATGGACTTTTGGCCCCATACACACGTACACACGTCGATCGCTAGAAAACGCAGGATAGACGGCGAATTGATTAGATACAGTGGACCACACCAAAACTCGACCAAAACCACTCCTTTCTGACTGGTTTTTTGCCAGGAATCTAATGAGTAGAATGAATTTTCCTGAAAACATCACTGTGGGGCCCACCAAACACGTCAGTGCAAGAAATTCTCTAAAATAAGCACGCGGGATGTTGTTTCCTCTGTGGGCCGTTCTATGATCACAACAACGGTCGGATGCAAGATCCAGACCATTCAAAACTTGGTAAGGGGGTTCTTACCCCAACTATGGAGTCCAAATTGATTTTTTAGACGTCTATTGGTGGAGAACTCGATCCAACTGCAGGTCTATTGTGTTTTTGCGACTGCCAGCTGTGTCAAAAGATCCACCAACTCCAGCCACGAACCGCCCCTGGCTTCTATTAAAAGGAGAGAGAAAGAGAGCTTATGGATCATCTTTGGGCCATCGAGTGAAGGAAGAAGAGAGAGAGAGAGAGAGGAGAGAGAAGAGAGAGAGAGAGAGAGAGAGGCTGATGGCTGAGAGTTTTTCTTTTCTTCTCCTTGTTTTTCTCTTTCTTTCCTTTAATGCTTTTTAAGACATTTTAGCCTAATCATGATTATGGTTGGCTAAGCCTCTTAGGTAGGGCTAAGAGGTGAAACTTGTAGTGTGATGGGAGATTTTTTGTTTATGCCTTTTGATTCATGTTTAAACTGAACTGATTTTAATTCTAGTTTGATTATAAGGAATGCCTTTAGGTTTTAATGGTTTGTTATGACTTAAATTACAATACATTTATGATAACTTTGAGCATATTCTTTTCATTATTATAATTATGAAGTTAGGAGGCCTTGCTGTCCACCATCGTCTGATGGGCATGGTTGGATGATAGAACCCTTCCTAACGTTTATAATTCTCTTAGATTGGCTGTGGATTAGTTAAATTCTGTTGTTTACTTTGTCTCATGGGCACGGTTTTGTGATGGAATCAAGTCTAATTCTCATACCTCTCATCTCTTAAAAACTGGATCAAAGGAAGTTTAGATTTGATTTTTATGGTTATATCCTCCGACTGGATGAAGATGAGACTCTAGGTCCAGTTGTGTTCTTGAATCAAGCATGGATCTCCCTGATCTCTACAAGTGGATCCTTGAAAACCCTAGTTTCTCACCTTTAATTTTATAAATTTTAGTTAATTAAATTCATAATTATTCCCTTAGTTTCTCCTGATTAGATTACATGTTTGCCTAGTTCTAGTTCGAGTTACTTGCAGATTACATACAAAGGTTCAACCCCTTTGGATTTGACATCAGTCTTATCGAGATTATTACTACATCACAACCCTATACTTGGGGTGTGAACACTTGGGCGTACCTTTGCGTAATTTTCTGGGTGGCTAGTTCTCTTTGGGTGACTTTTTACTAGTTGGATGTGCATCCCCAGATCTGTGACTTGAATATATATTCATACATCCGTATATTTACATTTAAGTTCATACTATCCTCATTATAATTGAATATAGGTGGTTTAAACTATTTTGGAATGATATGATATGCATGAATCCTTGCGAAAAATTTCCACTGAGTTTTCACTCACCCAATCGTGCGGTTACACCAAATAGATGCAAGGTTGATGACAGGTGGAAACCCCTGTGACGGGACCTTAGGGATGACTAAGGAGGAGTTCGACAAGGAGGGCCTTTATGCTGATGCAGTTAAGCCATTGGAGCTCAATTGATATTTTAGGATTTACATACTTTTATACTTCAGACTTTGTATTTTTCTTGAATTGTAATAATAATTCCCCTATTGTGGGATTTCATTTTGCTTTCCTTTAATTGTTTTGAATTCCCTTATTATTTCTCTTGATTTTCTTAGCTTATGCTGTAGTTACCTCACTTTGTGTCATGAGATTTTCTACTAATTAGATGCATGTTAGTCCATTTTATAACGAATACTCGGGTTCTCAACGAGGAACAATCATCCTCGGGTTTTGAGAACCAGGGCATTATAGAAACAGTGGACCCGATGTCCACCAAAAGAAACACAGCTGGAATCATTTATCTTCCTCATGTGACGTCAGATCTACAACTTGCTGATTCATTTACTACTAAGTAAAGCTAACAAGGTAACATCAGATTTGCAACTTCCTCATAGAACTCTAATTTACTACTAAGCAAAACTAATATTGTTGTGACATCAAGTGCATGTGCGTTGTGTGGATTAGTGAGGAAGCTAAACATTTCACACACACACACACACACACACACACACACATATATATCATAGGAACAAATGCACATGGGTTAATAAATCATACATGCTACAAGGTAACATCATACCCAAATCAACAAGACATGCACATGCAACATCAAATTTATACCATTTATGAGAGAGACAACAACCTTCCATAACTATTCTATGTCGATTGAAAGAATCAAGGTAAAGTTTTTCCTAGGTTCTCTCTAGATCCTCCAAAAACATCATCCAAGCAATCAAAATCATTAAACTCATATTAAAATTGGTGCTAGGCCACTTAAGGATAATAGTCCACACCTATGAGTCATTGAGAACTCTAGGAAACGATCTAGGGTTGCCAAGCTCGCGGGTGGATTTGTAGAGATCCTGAGTCAAATGAACTTGCATGTTAGGGTTACATGCAAATCCCAGCTCAACACAAAAGATTTACAAAAAGATGGGTGCTTACCTCCCCAATCGGTTGGAAATGGAGCTTGGAGTTGTGGATGCGGGAGAAAGGAAGGAGATTTGCTAAGGTTCCAAGTTTCCTTGGCTCCTCCACCAACAACACCCTTCATCACTCTCTTCTTCCACTATTCTTCTCCTTTTCTCTCCTCTCCCTTTGTTCCACCTAGGGTAAATTCGTATGGGGAGAGGGGGTGCCCAAAGAAGCCTATTTTATAATGCCAGATTTGGTGCAAATGGCCCCAAGTGTTGAGTTTTTACTATATTAGCCCTATGAGAGGGTTTTTCTAGCCTCTAGGGCCCACTATGAGGTGTACATATTGTTATACACTATAGGATAGTTAGCCCTAATGATGATCTACTTATGGACATGTTCGGCCCCCCATTTAGATGTGCCGATCGACATATATGATGAGAAGTTTGTTCATTAGTCGCCGATGGTCGATCGGGGCTGCGACTATACAAATATGAGCAGAAAAATATCCTTACTCCACAGGTAAAGTTTGGTCATAAACCGACGGTCCGAAATCCTCAACTTTGTATAAGAGTGGACAACCCAATTCACTTAAGTTTCAGTTCATTCTTTTAGGATATTGTACTTCTCATGCACTCGTCCTTTAGCTCAAGTTGAGCGGTTTTGGACAACACCCAGGTCCGATTCCCATGATGGACGTCAGGCCCAGTAAGACAGATATTATTCTATAGTTTTGGAACTAGTGGCCCACCAATGAGTGGTCTCAAGCTTCTTCGGAGAATCGGGGCATTTCTGGAATGAATTTGGTAGTCAGATTTCTCGTGGGCAATGATTAGGGTTTGGATTAATTATGTTCATAGTGCGAACTATTTATGACTAGTGAAAGTGGAGATTAGGTCATGATTACTCTGAACCGTCAGTTTTAGGCTAAATGAGTAATGGGGTTGATTTGGTCTATTAGTCAAGATCCGGACGGATTCGTTGGCTTCCTACGGTTGATTAATCGGACTTGTGCGGTTCTTTACTGGTACCAGCCGTGTACAACTATTGTTGAGTGCTAATGATCAGTAAGTGATATTATAAGCTAATTACAGAAGAAAATTTTAAAGATTTTTGGAAATCCAAAACAGTGAAAAATCCAGGATGTTACAATCTTGTAACACCCTAAAAATTGGGGGTCATGCATACACTTGACTCCCAAGTTCCCAAGTATTACTTATAACTGATTTTTACTCAATTACGTTTAATCAGGTTTAAATGCGCAGCATGGAATTACTTGGAACATGAAACACAATCACAATTAGTCTACTGAAATGAAAGAGGTCAAATATATACAAGTCCAAAAGAATATAAATAGGTCGCACAAGGCGCTGCCCAACAAAATTACAAAAGAATGACAAGTCATAAAGAATAATGCACTGAGTCCACTACTCAACAATCCAAAATTCGTCCACCACCCCAATGGAGGTCCGTCCATCAGTTGAAGTAGGACAACTCGTCGTCCTCCTCCAAGCTCGCGTCGAAAGGTTCCTCGCACTCAGCGTCACTTACAACTACTAAAGAGTCTGGTTGTTATTTTAAAATACCGTCCCAGAGTGGGAGTGAGTGATCAACTCAGTGGGTGCCATTAGTCTTAAGTTGTAACAAACATCAATTATATTATGAATTCAATGAAAGACAAACATTCATGAACACCTACCTAATCTTGATAATGCAGGTGCATGATAAATGATATGATGCATGCCCTCGCCACAACACTCCCTTAATCGACACCGTCTCATGATCGCATATGACAACACTCCCTCATTGTGACCTCGACTGCCGAGTAACCGACCTAACTAATGCGATGTGATGTGATAGTGTTAGCCGAGTTCTTAATTAATTCCATTTATCCAGCAGGTTGGGAAAACTGATACACCCCACATATTTAATGCCCTCAACTACTTGCAATGCCAAGGCCCCTCAACGTGTGAGGCCAGGGCTCTGCGATCCGTGATCTCGTTGGGTTCCCCATCCCCGACTTTAAGTACATGAGGAGTGCTGGGAATGGATCGCTCGTGGTTACGACGGGGAGGCTCGTCACCCTAGCATAGGCCGACAGCTCGGCCACAGTATCCCATTCCACCATGTCCGGTTCACAAGTTGGTGGATCGACTTCAATTGGTTATCAATGGGCTACAACGGTTATAGGGTGTTTCAGGTTCCATACATATGTGAGCAAACATGGTTGGTCAGTAAGTAGACTAGACCGCACGAGTCCGGGCAAGCACGTGGCAGACGACATCAGGTACGAGCATTCCATGTAGTCTAATTACTGTTGCCCACACACACCCATCCAAATCCATGGGTTTAGCCTCAGGATAGTCCTTACCAACGGGACCACTTTCACTCGCCTCATATTCCTGACCAACCCAAGAGTCCTGATGGTAATCCGTAACATGCCAGCAATGACCTCATCCCGTCATAGGTTTCTCCGTGGCAAACTGATGCTGATTCATTATCCCACATCAGTTTTAGGGGGGTATGAAAATATTATGTATATGAGTTGTCATGGGTTATTATTAGTTGTAATATATTATTTATAGAGAAGCTCTAAATAGGCTTCCTTGTATAAACTTGTAGAGTGGTTATTTAAACTCAACTTTGGGTTGAAGCAATACAAAAAAAATCAAGTACAATTGTCCAAATTCTTGAGTTATCAGTCACCACAAGGTGTGACTTGGTCCTGATAGGGGCTCTTTTGGGCCCACTGCAATGTAAGTGTTTTATCCACGCTGTCCATCCAATTTTTCAAACCATTTATGGAATGAGACCAAAAAAATATGCAGATCCAAGGCTCAAGTGAACCACACTGTTGAAGCCTCCTTAGGTCCCACCGTAATGTTTATTCATCATTTAACATGTTCCTAGCTTGATCAAAACTTCTGCGGCTCCCAATATTTTTTTACCGGCGGACATTCAATCCACCACTGTGTGGTCCACTTGAACCTTGGATCTGCCTCT